>LOJH01024869.1:1641-18959 GCA_001685095.1 Ellobius talpinus
AAGGAAGGAAGGAAGGAAGGAAGGAAGGAAGGAAGGAAGGAGGAAAGAAAGGAAAAAAGGAAAAAAGGAAGAAGGGAAAGAAAGGGAAAAGTTAACTGGAGAATGAAAGTGAGAGAGAGACAGAGACAGATATAGAGAGAGGCAGAGAGAGAGACAGACAGACAGAGACAGAGACAGATATACAGAGAGGCACACAGAGAGAGGGAGAAACAGTGACAGATATACAGAGAGGCACACACACACACACAGAGAGAGAGACAGATATACATAGAGGCACACACACAGAGATACAGAGAGGCACACACAGAGAGAGACAGAGACAGATATACAGAGAGGCACACAGAGAGAGATACAGAGAGGCACAGAGAGAGAGATACAGAGAGGCACACAGAGAGAGGGAGAGACAGCGACAGATATACAGAGAGGCANCACACAGAGAGAGAGAGAGAGACAGAGACAGATATACAGAGAGGCACACACACAGAGAGAGACAGATATACAGAGAGGCACACAAACACACAGAGAGATGGAGACAGATATACAGAGAGGCACACAGAGAGAGACAGAGCTAACTGTCCAATTAATGGCCACCTTTAACTAATGGCCATGGAAAAACACCAGCAAATTCACAATTTTAATTTCTTTTACTTGGAAATGAATTATGTTCGAGGTTTCATTTATACTGAAGATTAAGTATTTGTCTGACTTATTATGTTAAAGAAACCAAAGTTGGTTTGTGTCTAGACTTGGAGAAACTAAAAATGGTTGCTTATAAATTTCTTCGATTTTCAAATGTCTAGTGCTTCTCGAAGAAATTACCACCCAACTGAGCACCTTAAGTTGGTGACAGAGCTTACAGGAGCAAGGGCTGTCATCGGTCACAGTTGTTCTGAATGAGGAATGCCCCTGGAAGCACAAGCATGTAACACTTGTTCTCCAATTAGCGGTGCTGTTTGGACAGGTTATGGGAAGCCTTGCTTGAGGAATTGTGCCTCTGGGGGCAGGCTCTGAGAGCTTAAAACCTTTCCATTTTCACTTCNCTCCCTTTGGGTTTGCTGTTAGCAGCGTGCTCCCAAAGCCCCTTGATCTTGCTGCCAGGACCATGGTTGTCATGCCTCCCTGCCGTGATAGATTCATATCCCTGTGGAACCATGCACACAAATAAACTCCTTTTTCTATATGTTGCTGCAGTCATGATAGTGGTCGTGATATTTTTAGGCCAAAAGTAATGACTAGAAACAGTGAACAAACTTTCA
Organism: Ellobius talpinus; assembly: GCA_001685095.1. Taxonomy (NCBI): domain Eukaryota; kingdom Metazoa; phylum Chordata; class Mammalia; order Rodentia; family Cricetidae; genus Ellobius; species Ellobius talpinus. Next base: position 2,898 of record LOJH01024869.1, read on the forward strand.
GTGCAGCATTTATTTTAACAAAAGCCATGATCTTTTATGATTTAGCCATTACTTTGCTTTTGCCATCTGGGGGTCGGATAAATGGAGATTAACCAGGGAATATCTAGTCCAGGCCTGGTGCAGGCTGGGAGAGGTACCCATGGCAGACTGCCACCAATGTCACTGCCGTCAACAGCTTGGGTCCTTCATTACATTCTTCCACATGAAGATAGTCTTGGTCCTAAGCAGTCGAGTGTCAGTGAGTTTGCTTTTTATTGTATGCTGTACCAGCTGCTTCTGCCCACCCTTGGGTTGACAGCTGCCTCTGGCGAACTTCCAGCTCTCAGGACTCGTCTCTAGGGAGTGGACCTCTAGTCTGAAAGGCCGTCAGGGAAGAAAAAGAAGCTAGAGCACTTCTTGACTCTAAATTGTACAACTATGGTCAAATCCTTATTTTTTTTTTACCAAAATGACATTATAACAAATGACATAATGGCTTTGAGGTTAGGGATGCACAGAAGATTCATAATTTACAAATTTGAACCTCTTGATGTGCTTTCCCAGGAAGAATCTGCCCATGTGTAGAGTCTCAACATCCTCAAAGGGACTCTTCTCAGACTGGACAAGCACTTTGACTGAAAAGCAGCAAAGGACCTCTTCCCATCATGGGCCTAATGATGTCAACAGCGAAGACATGAACAGACACAATGGAAAGAGCATTCCATGTCCTTCTAGGTTTTGAGACGGGCTCACTGTGTGCATTTCTCTAGGCGACACACCCCAGGTCCTAATAGACCTCTGAGTGAGGTGAAGAATAGAAACTAAGTTACGGAAACCATCCCAGACACACTTCCTTGTGAGTAGCTGCTGTCTGATCGGCATTTGCAACATGCTTCGGTGCCATTACACAGGCTCATTTGGAGTAGGTAATACTTTAGTAAACACAAATACAGAAGTGCCTTGGGAATAATTACAAATATCATGGATAAACCATCACAAAATAGGTGATCACTCTACATATTAAGGTACCGAGAAATTCTTGTATTCATCCCTAGGCTTGCTTATCTGGAAATGATTTTTAAAGCTAAAACAATGACAAAGAAATACAAATTCACCACAGTCAACAAAAACCAACATGAGCGCATTTGTGCAACTTAGGCAAAAACAGGTAAGTAGGTTATATACCAAAATGAGAAAACAAAGAAGAAAGAGGCAGCCTAAGGGTTGGGAGAAATATTTGCCAACCATGTGTCAGGCAAGAGATTAATGTCTAAAATCTATGAGCAATTCAAACAGCTCTATAGAAGGAAATGATCCAATTAAGAAACAGGCAGCGACCTGGGTGGGCTTAGAAGACTGAGTCACAAACGGGCCACTGGAAACACGACAAATGTTCCCTGGGGCTTGCAAATGAAAACCACAATGAAATGTCACTCCTGTGTTTTGTAATGGTTAGGACACCCCCCACCAAACAACAACATTAGTAACAACAACAAACAAAGCAGAACCCCAAAAAACAAAATGCTGTGGAGAAAACCAGAATCTCTGTGCACACTTGTGGTCTGGGTTCAAAAAAAGGGCAAAGCTCTCAAAAGACCAATAAAGAGTATTATTATTATTTTTAATTACGTCATACATGCTAGTCAACACCCCACTCACTTACCAGGCCCAACTTAAAAAAATAGAATTCTCAGTGGCTCAGTTGCATCTGTGGGTAACATTTACCCAGAAGCCCTAAACTCTGTACTGAAAAATGTCCTCACAGCGTGCTGACTGCACTGCTCCCAACCACCAAGGAAGGGCCAGTCTCAGTGTCCAGCGAGGGATGAGTGGATAAAGAAACTGGAAGGAATACTAGCCAGCCTTGTCCTGGATGCTTTTGGGTGTCACCTTGACAGTGTCTAGAGTCATCAGAGAGGAAGAAGCCTCTGCTGAAGAAATGCCTCTATGAGACCCAGCTCTAAGGCATCTTTTCAACTAGTGATCAGTGGGTGCCATCCCTGGGCTGCTGGTCCTGGGTTTTATAAGAAAGTGGGTTGAGCAAGTCAGGGTAAGCAAGCCAGTGAACAGCATCCCTCCATGGCTCCTGCAGCAACTTCTGCTTCCAAGTTCCAGCCCTGCCTGAATTTCTGTCCTGACTTCCTCCAGTGATGAACTATGATCTGGAAGTGTAAGCCAAGAAAACCCTTTCCTCCTTCCTCCTCAGTTTGCTTTTTAGTCATGGTGTTTTGTCAGCGCAATAGAAACCCTAACTAAGAAAACTTTAACAAAAGAAGTCACTCTTTTTTTTTAAGCTTTGTTTTGTTTTGGGGTGTGTGTGTGTGTGTGAGACATAAGTGGCTGGAACTGGGGAACAATATCCTTAACGAAGTAAGCCAAACATCGAAAGACAAGAAGCCCATATCCGGGAGTATCCAGCTACACAGCACATGATCTCTAAGGGTTTGCAGAGCAGGAGCCTTACTTCAAAAGCAGCCTCTGTGTAAGCCAGTCCACGCTGGATGCAAATGAGAAGAAAATCGCCTTTCCTAAAGTCAAGCCTCATTTACATGCAGTAAAGGGTGCAGGAGCCAGGACACCTTGCTCCCCCTGGAGAACTGCCTTTACATTCAAGAAAAGTTATCAGGGAGAGGTGCAGCTCACACCCTGTGAGACAACAGGCACCGAGGAGAGAAAGCAACAAAGAAGCTAAGACTCCTGTGACCTCGTTCTGTTGTCATCTTGCATGGCTACCAGCAGCCGCAGCCTGTTCTGCTGAAGATCTATAGCTACAGCTACCTTCAAATGCACACATTACCCACCTCGTTTGCAGATCTGCCTTTTCTAAAGTTGGTTCTTCTTCATTAGAGGGACAAAACCCCAGTGTCGTGTGTTAGAGAAAAGCCAATTTGTGCAGGAAATTTAACTTGCAATGTGGGAAGGCTGCTTTGCGCCTATGCTTAGCATCCTGAAAATGCAATTGTGCACAATAATTTAACAAACTGCTGTGAGAAGCAGCGAGATGGCCCATTAGAGAGGTAAAGCTACTCCCTGCTCGGAGTATAATTTTTTTTTTCTTGCAAAAGCACTGTTTGGAAGAACTAAAACTAAAAACTTGCTGCTTTGAACGACTGTGGTTTCCTGTTAAGACATATGTTCAACTTCCAAGTCTCATATGATATGATCGGATCAAAGCCGTTTAATTTGGCTAATCTTGTTCAATGATTTTTGGCTGTTATAATGTTGTAAAAAGGAGGACTATATGAACTAGAAATGTAATGTTAAATGTGGATTGATATGGACCACCTTTCTGCTAGTTCCGGGCACTGTAGGTATATTTATTTGTGATTTACACTTGTGGGGAGGCAACTGCAGCAATGAAAGGCCAGGTTTTAACACCAGGCCGGACAGACATGGATTAGCCATCTGTCCTAGGGAACTTTCAGTGTAAAGAACTCAGCTGTATTAACTCCAGAAGGCGAGGTTCTTCCCTTTTCCTTCTCTCTTTTTCTTCTCCCTTCCTCCTCATCTTCCTCCATGTGTTTATTTTTGTTGTACTGGAGATGAAAATTAGGTAAGGCCACAAGCATTCTAGGTCCACACCCCAACCCACATTCCTTGAAAAACTAAGATCCCCTTTGGTGATTGACTCAGTAGGAAGAACTTCGGTGGCCGAGCTCGGCTGATCTGAGTTTAGGTGAGCATGTCCCTCCTGCACCGTGTCTACACAGGGACTCTGGGCAACCACGCCACCCCCACCCTGTGCCTTTTGTTTCTTCATCTCAAAACATACTATGTGGAGAACTATTCAAGACAGTATGCAGAGGCCTCTACCAGGTTTCTCATCAAGTGGGCCTTATGGTCAGCTCATCATCAATGCCGGTGGTTCTCACTGATCATGACCTTTTGGGGTCAAATGACCTTTACCAAGGGTCACTTAAGACCATCAGAAAACACAGATATTTACATTATGATTGATAACAGTAGCAAAATTACAGTTACAAAGTAGCAGCAAAAATAATTTCATGGTTGGGGTCACCACAGCATGAGGATTGTATTAAAGGTTTGCAGCATTAGGAAGGGTCAGAACCACTTTATGATAAACACAGTTATCTAAAATTCCCCCTTTATTCTGTTTTCTCTGTTTTCCCACCTTCTCCCTGCCACTTTTTGTTTTTATGAACTGACCCCCAGACTTCTTCCTCAGTCACAGCCACCCTGTGGTGGATCTGAATGGAAATAGCCCTCAGAGGCCCATAGGGAGAGGCACTATGAGAAGGTGTGACCTCGTTGGAGTAGGTGCGGCTTTGTTGGAGGAAGTGTGTCACTGAGCCTGGGCTTTGAGGTCTCAGATGCTCAAGCCAGGCTCAGTGTATCTCTCTACCTGCTGTCTGAAGGTCAAGATGTAGAACTCTCAGCTCCTTCTCCAGCACCATGTCTGCCTGCACTCCGCCATGCTTCCTGCCATGCTGATCATGGACTAAACCTCTGAACTGTGAACCAGCCCCAATTAAATGCTTTCCTTTATAAGAGTTGCCATGGTCATGGTTGTAGAGACCCTAACTAAGATACACACCATCCTTCCGTTATTTCCCCACTCAGATAATGGACTTCCACTTCCTGGAAAGCTTTCTTTCCTGATGCCCAAATCATAACATGCCATAATAAATGTGAGTCTCCCATGTGCTCTTTGTTTTGTGAGCCATCTCTGTCCCAACCTCCTCAGCTAGCTAGCTCCTGCCCTCCCTCGGCTCTCACCTTGACCCTTCTCTCTCAGGAAGGCCTTCAGTAGCCCAGGTCCAGGCCCCAGGCTGCTTCTGCAATCTCTTCCACCTTTCCCCACATAAACCACAGGTATGATCAATATCTAACTGCTTCAAGGGCCCACAAACTCCTTGAAGTCTGTGATTACATAATCCCTGAACCCAACATAAGGTCTGGTGCACAGGAAATGCCCAATAATCTGTCAATGAAAAACTGACTCAAACAATGAGTGGTTGTGTTTCTCAATAAATACACATAAGTCCTTCAGTTAGCCGTAGAAGGGGAGTGAACATGTTAGCTTTTCCAGCTGCATAGTTAACTTGAGCTGCAGCAGAGTTTCCATGTTTCTGTGGTTGGGAGAGACACTTGGATGTAGAATTCTCGTTGAATCCCACTCACTCAGAGAGACTTTTATATATAAATTGATCAAGTGAGAAACACTGATTCTGGAGGCAAGAGAAGAAATGTTGCTAGGCAACAATACTCCAGCTATCTGTTTTTCTCCTGAAATATAAATGCTAGTTTAAAAAAATGTAGAAATTATTTTACAGTGCTCTTTAACTTAGCCCATCTGACTAGCTCACATACATCTAGATTTAGAATCAAGAAAAAGTGAACTATGAGGAGCAGAAGAAATGCTTGCTGGACTGTCCCCCCCTTTTCTTAAGAGATAATAATAATACCCAAACTGTCTATAGATATGTGGGCATGCGTAAGGACACTTTAGTTCATCCCCAGCTAAATAAGACGATTAAAGCCTCTATGCGTGGGCAATCAATTTCTCCAAAGTCTTCTCAGTGCGGCCCCTGTTGATTTTCTTCAGTTCATCCTCTGCCTTTTGTTTTATGTGAATCCTAGCCTTACCCGGATACCCACTGTCTCAATCTGTGCTACCCAATATGGTGGCCATCAGCCACAGATGGGCTTGAAACATGATAAGCACCAGCTGCAATCTGTTGCTAAAATATAGACCAAATTTAGGGAAAAAAGCTTGGAAGGTTTTTAATAATTTTTATTGTAATCACATGTTGAAATGATAGCTTATTCAATATCTGGGCTAAATAAACAACACTGATGTTAATTACACCTTTACTGTTTTGATTTTCAGGACTGTTTCTCTGTGTAGCCCTGCCTATCCTGGCTTTGTAGATCAAGCTGGCCTTGAACTTAGAGATCCATCTACTGCTGCCTTCTGAATGCTGGTATTAAAGGCCTGCAGTACCACTGCCCAGCTACAGTTTATGTTTTTGATATGGCAACTTGGAAATCAAAGACATGGCTTGCATTACTATGTTTCCATTTGACAGTGCAGTTCCATACTCCAGACTTCATTTAAACAGTCAGGAAGTCTGAAATACAGATGAAAACAGTAACTGAAGCATTATGGTTTATATCAATTCTGATGAAAAATTTTATGATAAAAAAAGCAGTCTGGAGTTGTTGGAATGTAATGAGTCAGGGAGAAAAGAGATGGCGTAGACAGTCTGGTTCTGGGGGACTCTGTGTACAAAATTGCATTTTGTTTTGCAAATGAGGGAAAACTTCTGCAGAGTATAAGGGGGGATTGTGTCAGGCTTATATCTAGGAGGCTGCATAGGTTTAGTTTCAAAGCCATTTGGCTCTGTGTTAGATACCATAGTACATCTTAGAAAACTGTTGTAAGGTTCTGTTTGCTTTTAGAATTCCTGGTAGAAGGGCAGCTCATGGCCATGCAAGCACAGCTTTGAGAGGCACATGTGCAGAGGGATGGCGCCCAGTGGAGTTGAGAGGTATTGCTTCTTGAGCAAGATTTCCTAGATTTGAATGGAGCACAGTCCCTTGCTTGCAATGGACACAACGTATACTTCAATTCAGGATGGGGAGATGGCGTAATCCATAAGAACACTGGCTGCTCTTCCAGAGGACACAGGTTCAATCCTTAGTACCCGCATTGTGGCCCACAACTCTTCATAGCTGTACTTTCCTGGGATCCAATACCCTATTCTGGCCTCTGAAGGCATTGCATACATGTGATCACAGACATACATGCAAGCAAAACAGCTATACACACAAACTAAGATAATAGGAATAATTTAAAAGTACTTTAATTGGATTGAGAGATTACTTATAGTTGGGCAATTGTCCCTTTTTTCCACTTTGCTCATCTTTCTTGGGTTGTTGTTTTGAGCTTTAATGTTCCCTCATTAGCTAACCTTGGCTGTCACAATTGGCCATGTCTACTTCCTGCCACAGGATCTTTGCACACACGAGGCTCATCATAAAGTGCTCTTCCTTATTCTATTCCCTTCCAGTCTCCAGCCTTCCTACAGTATCAATGTAATGACTGGGGTCTTTGGAAATCTAGTCTGATAACTTGGAGCTGACCGTGCTTTCCTACCCCGAGAATACCCTTCCCACTTAGATTCACACAGTCGTTGATCAAAGTCATCCTGGCTCGCTACATTGTACCTGAAGAGACAGGGGTCTTGATGTTTCTGCTCTCCTTTCTGCTATGCCCAGCTTCTCAGCTCAGTGCTTGGTGCCAGTAATCCTCGTCAAGCATCTATCAATCAAGTGCATGAGCTCTGACTAGTCCAGGATCACGGAGCTCTGACAGGACAGGGTCAGCATGACGGACCACAACAATCCTTGGGTTGAAATGGACACCAAAAGCTAAACCTCAGTAGCTGCCAACCACATACAAACATAACTGACCATGAGTGTTGTCTCAGATGTCATTTCCTTGTGTTTGTAGGAACACGTGCTTGCTTTACTCTGTGTGATTTTATTTTTCCTGTTTACAAAACAAAACCCCAAACCCATAGTGTTTGCAGAGTACCAAGGTCCAGTTTGTTAGCGTCCTAGAATAGCTTTCTTAATTAGGACAGATTAGCCCAGGAAACAATTAAATCTCATAAGTAAAAAGTAAATGAACAGCTCATAGACAAGCACCTCATAGGAGTAGAACCCAGCCCTAAATGGTTCTAATTTAATTGGGAGGAAATGTTTTAGACTTGCACATGAATCATCAATATTGTTTTAATTTATTCTAGCAAGAGATTGATAATATCACAGATAGGAAACTCAGACAAGAGAGCAGGGTATTGCAGCGACATATTTGTGCCTGCATGGGAAGCTCAGAGCTTAAGAACAAGCAGAGCAGACTAAACAGCTAGGAGACTCCATCCTAGTGATGCAGATGTGAGCTTACAAAGAATGGCTGGTCACACTCTACCCATGCAAAACGGCAGGTGTGGCAGACTCTAGGGGAGGGTAAATAGGAAGTCCCAGACAAAATAAGGGTCTGCCAGCTGTTGCTCACTTTGAACAGCTGTTGCACAATATTGAACATGGGAGGAGCGAACAAGGCATCTCCATACCACACTGTCTCACTTGTTACTCAGAGTGATCCCATGGTGCTCCATTAGTGGGATTCTAACAGATAAAGCAAACAGGCCTTCAACACTGGATGGTATCTTAGGTCAGCTTGCTGAAGCCAGAGCCTGAGGCTGAGATTCTTGGTCAGTGGTGTGTCGTCCCAGCACAGAAAGGGGCCCAGGAAAGAGAGGAGGGCTGGAGGAATAGTAGCCTCTATGGGTTTGCTGGAGACCGGACTCAGCCTAGCTCCGTGGGCCTTGGAGCACTCTGCCACACAGCTGAGTGAGGCCTTTGTCATTACTGGCTGTTGCTGCACAGCACACAACTTCCCCTTGGTCTTCCCAGAGCCTCTATGTCTGGAGGAGCCCACAGCTCTGTTTGTCAGTAACCAGCACTCAGAATGGCAGAAGAATGGACACAAGTAAGGAGAGAAAACTGAGGTGCTGGGCGGGGGGGCAATATAACAGAAAATGGTCACTCGAGAGAGTCCAGATGAAGAAGATCAGCTCTGCTTTGGTCTTAAACCTCCTTGCAGCAATTCCAGTTAACACTGTGTATGTGTGTATGTGTATATGCATGTGTGCGTATCTATGCATGTGTGCACGTGTGTGTATATATGCATGTGGCACGTGTGTGTATATATGCATGTGTGCATGTGTGTGTATATATGCATGTGTGCATGTGTGTGTATATATGCATGTGTGCATGTGTGTGTATATATGCATGTGTGCACGTGTGTGTATATATGAATGTAGAGGCAAGAAGCCAACTTTAAGTATCTCCCTCCATTTCTTTCTGCCACATATTTTGAGGCAGGGTCTCTCACTGAACCTCGTGCTCTTTGATTCAGCTAGACTGGTTGGCCAGCAAACTCAAAGGATCGGCTTGGCTCCAAGTCCCTGATGAGGGGGTTACTGAGGCTTAGAGTGGCTGTGCTCAGTTTTTATGTGAATGATGAGGATTTGACTCAGGTCTTCAAGTTTGAGAAGGAAGCATTTTCCCAACAGAGATGCCTCCTGAGCCCCTCTAATACTTGGTTTCTTCTTCTTCTTCTTTTAGACACAATTGACTAGGAGCTAATGGAAGCAGGAACAAAGAGGAAAAGAAAGCGGACTGTCTCTCTGGGAAGAGGTGGGCCTTGCCAGCTGCCCTCTGCTGTACATGTTCTCTAATAACATTTTAGTGCTTTTGTTTGCATTATGTCAATGACAAAGCATATCATCACAGATTTTTTTTTTAATTTTGAGTATGTGACATCTTAAAACAAACAATTCATATTACCAAAAACACTCCTGATAAGTACAAATGGATCAGCATTATAATGGATAAGGGACCAACCTCTTTTAATGATGGCTGATTACTTTTGTCAGTTTTTGGCAGCTAGTGTTGTCCACTCATTTACGGGACACTTTTACGTGGAGAAATAAGGCCAAGAGATCAGCAATCACATCCTAGTGGAGTTTCTCCACCAGGCCTGCAGAGAATGACTGTACCAAAATCTATTTGATTTTTATATTATCTGCTGTAGAATTTGGCTATTGACTGCTTTCCCAATCCACATAAATATTTAATAATATGTTCTGCTATCAACCAAAGATTAATATAAGAGAAGTATGGGGCCTGCAATATTTCAACTCTAGTTAGCATCATAACTTCACAAATACAAACAATGAAACAAATACAATGAAATATGCTATTCTGATGATAAATAATTCATCTGTTTAGATTAGTGAGTGAGCATTATCAATGGTCAGAGAAAGATGCTGCAATGCACCTGTTAAATGTTTCTAGGAAGAAAATTCCAAAAACGCTTTCCAAAAAGTTCTCATCTCCTAGGATTTATTTTTAAATTCTTGTGTGTGTGAGTGTGTGTGTATTTGTGTATATGTGTGTGAGAGAGAGTTTGTCTGTGTGTGTGTGAGAGAGAGTTTGTCTCTCTGTGTGTATGTGTGTGTGTGTGTGTGTGAGTTTTTATGTGTGTGAGGGTGTGTGTGTGTGAGTTTGTCTGTGTATGTGTGTGTGTATGTGTGTGTGTGCATGTGTATGTCTGTCTGAGTATGCGTGTGTTGCCCACAGAGGCTATGTGAGAAAGTCAAGCTGGAGTTACAGATGGTTGTGATGTATCAGACATGGGTGCAGGAACCAAATGGGGTCCTCTGCAAGGGTAGCAGTTGCTCTTAACTGCTGAATCATCTCTCCAGACTTTCAAAAAGGCTTTGATGAAGTTAAAACTGTAATGTCACTAGCAAATTATTTTTTTAAGTTGATGTTATTCACTTAATACTATTAGACTTCCACACTTTTAGAGAGGCATGATAGGTTGTTTTTTTTAAGATACAGTTCTTTCATTTAGTTTTAAAAGAAAGATTTATAGATTTTAGTTGATATGTATCAGCCAAGTGCAGTGCATATATTTCTATTGCCTGTGGAGGCCAGAAGAGGGCACTGGATGCCCTGGAGCTGGAGTTATAGTTGTAAGCATCCATGCGGATGCTGGCAACCACACCTTGGCCCCCTGGAGGTGTGCTAAGCCTCTGTGGCAGCACTAGCCTAGTTTTTCATTTAGTTTTTAAGGAGAAAGGGAAAGTGATTTTGAGAAAAAGTTGAAGGTGTACACAAATGTAACATATGGCTAGCAAAATACATGTCTTTTCTGGTGGTTTCCCTGACTTTATTACAACAATGAAGACACTTTAAGAAGGCAAAACCCTTCTGGAGTAGATTTTGTATTAACTAAGATTTTTGGAAGAGGCGCTGTCTAAGAGAAAATATAGGAAGGGAAAGCGTAGCTAGAATTTCTGGTACTCACATTAAAAAGATTACAACAAAAGATTAAATTAATTTTAGTAATATAGCTTGTATAATAATCTAGAAAATGTTATCATTTAAACACCTAATGATGCTGAATTTATTAAAGGGATATTTTACATTTTCCTGTATTTTTAAGTTTATTATTGTTATTACTAGTGTGCATATGTGTGTGCCTGTGGGAGAGCATGTGCATGAGCGCAGGTGGCCAGTAGAGGGCATCAGATTCCCTGGGGCTGGTGCTGTGGGCTAAAGCTGGAGTTCTGAGCTCTCTCTTCTATGACACCCTCTCCCCATGGGTGCTGGGAAAGGAACTCAGGTCCTTTGCAACAGCACTAAGTATTCTTACCTGCAGAGCCATCTCTCTAGCCCCATTCCTTTTGCTCACTTCCCCCCAGCACATCTTTACATTCCTGTGAATTTAACTCTTACCTACATCTCAGTGTGGAGCAGCCAAGCCTGCACCCTCAGTAGCCATGAAACTAGTAGCACTGAGTTGGAGGGAACAAAGCGCCCGCACTCTAGGAGCTACAGGCAGGTCTCTCCTTTTTTTTTCTTCTGTACAAATAAAGGCACTGGCTCTATCTGCTTCCAGTAAGAAGGAAATGACTTCTTTATTGCTTACATTCCTTTTCATTTTTTATATAGACAGTTCTGATTCTTGAGTATGTGATGGGGAGTTTCCAAAGGTGGGAGGGGAAGTTTCAGAACTCAGTAGCTCCTGCTCCTCATTTAAAGCATAAGGAGGGGAGGAGAGGCAGGCACACCAGCCTCCTGGCTTAATTCAGGGATTCATCAGCTTTCTCCTCTAAAGATACCTATGATCATGTTGATCTCTTCCATTCCATGGAGCCACCTGGCAGATTAGAATGGCATGCAGGTCTCAGTGGCACCCCCAGGTTGAAGTCAACTCGCCTGCCCTCAAAGTCGTCATGTGATTAGTGGAGAGGTCCACTCAGTTTGGCTTTTGGAGGAAGACTTGTATTCCTGTCCAGCTGACTAGGAAGATTTCAGACCATTTCAAATCCCCATGTCCAAACTCCTGATCAACTTCGTGAATTGAATGAGAAGTAGAATTATGCAGCAGGAATGTGCAAATGTATCCAAGTGTGAGGCAACATAGCACAGACCCTTTGTCCTCTACTGTCCTAATGGTTTCTCAGGGTGCATCTTGTCTCCTTTCACGAGACAAGATCATACCCCTGACTGTGTTCCACTGTTGGGGCTAAGCTGGTATTCCGTTCAACACTCCCTTAGCAAACACTTGAATCTATATGGGTGTCAGAGCATCACATTCGTGGCATATGGAGTCAGATGCACGGTGGTCCTGGTGCTGTGTATATGATTTTGTCTGGCAAGTGATGGGTGTGGCGGGTCCCTGGACAGTAGAACATTGATCGCCCCTCCCCACATCTGAAGTCTGAGCTTTTCAAAGATTGTCTCCCAAGACTTCAGATTTCATAGCACTGATGGGAGGAAGACAAAACTACCCTGCACTGTTGAAAAAGGAAGGCAAACAGGATGACTCCCCAGCCCTGCTCCTCTGACACTTTTGGCGAGCTCTTCTCCAGAGCAGCAAAGACATTGAGTGTGCCCTCACTTTAAAAGTCAGAGGAGGGCAGAGTCCCTTAAGGTAAGGAGAGCTCTGGTTTGTAGTATGTGCTGTAAATGATGATTGACACTTTGAAAGGCCCGTATTTAGGAGCACGAGTTTATAGCCATAGAGAGAAGTGCTTAATGTTAGAGAATTCTGGTCGCGCTAATCCAAGCTTAGGCATAGCTCAAGAAGATGAGACAGAAAGGAATTACAATTTGTGCATAGAGCATTGTAAACTGAGAAGGAAAAATCTTCTTTTAGTGGGTACGGAAATGAGAGCGACAAATAGTTCACTTTTCCTTAGAGGAAATGATATATACAGGATGAAAACACTGGGGAAAAATCCTACTATGAGGTGTAAGAAAAATACTAAAACTTTGTAGTGCTGGATTTTTGTTTCTGATTTGGGGCATATTCCATGGAAGAGGCTTCCAACAAACAACAAGTAGGCTCCCCAAGAGTAGACAGTGCTCTTTATCTATTACTGTGTCTCCAGCATGCAACAATGTCTGACTTAACAGATTAGGAGTGTATATTTATATCTGCAACATGAATTTGACCAAAGACCAAACAGATGGATGAGTTAGCAAGCGTTTAAACAGTAGCTTTGGGAGAAAGGAAAGGAAACCAGCATTCTTTATATCTATCTAGCCACAGATTTGTCCTCTATGGACAGACTATTCAAAGTGTTGTCCTTGGACCAGACCAAGATGCCACTGCCATTAACCCATAGCAAGAGAATAACAGAAATAGAAAGAAATCATTTAGAGTAATAATTTCATTTTAGTTTTTTTTTATACAGGTAGCTCCATGTAATCAATGTGGGCCTTGAACTTGAGGTCCTCTGTCTCCCAAGTGCTGGCATTATAAATCTGTACAACTCATCAGCTAGAATTGGTTTTTAAAAATAGTCGGCTGTGCCCAAATGTTCAAGAGCATGGTTATATTTATCCTAATTTATTCATCATTATTATTTACAAAAGTCTCTGTCCAGAACAAATAAAAAGGAAACAAACAAATGAGCGAGTGTTCCTTCACCAGAGTTTTAGAAATGACTTATTTCTGCGGCTTGCACTACAGCACCCACATTACTGATAGAATCAGATCAGTAATTGGAGCAGCCAGAGTGGGTGTGGAGAGCTGGCCCTTTCTTAACTGGAAAATAGATGTATCTTTTTGTTTAAGCACTTGATTTCATGACCCATTCTCATTGGCAAACATGAAAACAGAAAGCATCTGGCCATTTTTCTATATTTCAAATGCAAATTGGGCCTTAATGATGTAAATAATGGCATTCCCAGAAGTTGGACTTAGGAATCTGCCAGAAGTGCTGTTTTCTGCAGGGAGAAGCACAGACCGGGTTTATCCCCAAGCCTGGCTGTGATCTTCTAGGGAAAGAGGCTGTGATGGACCTCCCACGGACTCTCCTACCCTACTCTCTCCTTCTGGGGACACTTGTACCGCTCCAGGAGGTAGCTTCCATTTGCAGGGGGTTGGGGAACTGAGAGGGGCAGCTGGGTTCTGGGATGGAGACAGAGGGTGGAGGACAGCTTCTGATTTGCCCAGAAGAAGTCAGAATATTGTGGCCATTTGTTTGTCTTTCCTGCCCTTACTTATATGGGTAATCATTATTTTTACAGAATTTGATTTCGTCTGAGTGGAGGGAAAATGTAGAAACTTCTTGGGAAGGCAGGGATGACGTCTCGGGTTTACCAAATAATGTTAAGCGGTTTTGCATATTCAAAATTGTCTCTTACCCTTGATTGTTTGTATAAATCAGAGAGGAAATATTTGACCGGAATGCAAGAGCATTAGAATTTGTGAATGCCTTCGCAAATATTTGGGAAATCAAATTATTATTAACTAGCAATGGAGGAATGAGAGACATTAAGGAACCTGTTTGTGGCCTATCTTCCATCCCAAATGATCAAGACTTAAAGAAGCCTGGGAGAAGACAGGCATGGTGGTTAATGCATGATTGTGGTTCCAGAACTCAGGAGGCTGAGGAAAGAGAGTCATGATCTTGTCTCAAACACCACTCCCCCACCTACCCCCCACTTCCCACATAAACTCCTAAAAACCAGAAACAAAATCTTGGGTAGCTTGGGAGGTATGGTGTTGAGGCAGAAACTGGAAGACCACTTGAGGGCGATGTTGCACAGAGCACCAGGACAGTGTCCACCATGAGAGAGCAAGGAAGATTGTGTCTAACCCCAAACCATGCCCAGAAAGTGGGGCTTTTAGTTGTTTCTTGAGTGAACTCTTCACCCAAATGTGTGAAATCATCCACATTTAAGAGAGAACCTTCCAATGGAACGCAAAAATCTCTTTGCTTTAGCTCATCTCTTCTACTGGCAATGCGAAATGTGCTTTTGGGATTATTGAGCAGGCTTTGCATTTAGCCTACATTGTAAAACATCTCCCTTTGAAGTTTGCTGTCTTCCGCCGAAACTTGTGAAGATATTAAGTATGAATTGTTACGAACAGACCAAACAAAGGGTGGCTAGGCCATAACTGACACATACCCTGAGAAGGCCAAATCTTGACACCTGTGTGCTTCACAACACATTCAAGTTCCAGGGCAGCACAGTGTGTTTTGAGGGCCGGGAGCTGGCAGGACTGTGAGAGGAGAAGGTGTGTGTGGAGGAAGGATGATTTCCTAGCAGACCCCTGCTGCTAGCCGAGGAGTCCAGTTTTTGATGTGATTTATCCACTACGGTTCTGCACACAATTCCATTCATCAGGTAATTGTGAATTTTCAGCTTATGTCTTGTGTGATTTGTACTTTCTACTCTACTTACACCTTCGGGGCCTCGGAAATCACACATCGGGGAGCTCTTTGCTCGGGAAACTTCAGCATAAGAGCAGGTCTTTATTTCGAAGTGCTGTAAGTACCGTCAAGTCCAGTTTCCACAACTCTCGGCATCAGCACTAAAAGACAGGCAATTACCTTCAGAGGTGTCTGGCCAGTCTCCTAATAAAGAAAGCACAGTTCCCAGAGCTCTCCACACCAGGCGCCCTCTATCTCCAAGCTCATGCGTGGCTCGCACCTCTTTGTTTCCCATTGCTTTATTTTTCCTGGTGAGGCAAAGCTACCATCCGCACAACTACAAGTGGGTTTGGTTTAATTTTGAGGGTAGAGAACCATAATGTTATTTTCCATAAATGAAACACAATATTTATAAGTTTAATCACTCAAAGACACCTCTGCACTCAAAGTGAGGTCATGACAAATTATGAACTACTCGGAGGAGGATGCTTTGCACTTGCTCAGTTTCTTTTTCTTCAGTCATATGCAAGTTCCCAGTTCTCTGTTGAAGGTGAATGGCTATGGAAACATGTGGAATGGACCGTACTTGAGGAGTAGGCGCTCAGAGACTTGTCCAGGTGGCCTTTCCATGCCAGCTTTCCCTTGGTACCGCTTGATGAAACCAGTTGCCGGATTTGCTGGGGTGGTGCAGAGTGATAGAATCAGGCAGTGTAGTGTGTATTTCCAGAGTGACTCCCCGAGTGGTTTTATCTAAAGACAGTGATCGTGATCACTTTACACGATCTAATTTTGTTCTAATTTATCCCTT
>LOJH01024870.1:3581-18959 GCA_001685095.1 Ellobius talpinus
AAAAGGACTCGGGCCAGTTGATTTAAAGCTGTCCAGCAATATTTGCCATAGTTTTACTTGTCACCTTGGGGGGTTAATAAGATCTAGGAGGCTAGAAAAGCACGTATTTGAGTGTCTGGGAGGTGCTTCCAGGGTCAGTTAGATCCCGAGGACACCGACCTACTCAGCAGAGCAATCTGCTGATGAAGTCATTGTTACACGATGGTGTCATGGAGAATTGGGGTCTCTGGAGGAAGGAGGATCCATGGGGCATCTAGCTTGCCCTGCTTTCTTCCTATATTCCCCTTCTCTATGCTTACTGATCACCAAGATTGTGTACTGTTCCACTCACTTCATCACACCTTCCCAGCCATGGCAGACTAAACCTGAAGAAACTAGGAACCAAAATATGTTCTCCTTTAAATGGTTTTCCTTGGGTGTTTGGTCATGTGCACCCAAAGCTCTGATTAACATGCTATTGAAAGGGAAGGGACCTTTCCAATCTCATTCTGTAAAACCAGATCACCCCAATTCTAAAACTATACAAAAACACAATAAAAGGAGATGTAGACAAATATCCCTGATGAACATATATGCAAAAGTTCTCAACAAAGTAAAAGCAAATAAAATTAAATGCGCATAAAAAAGATTGCACACTGGAACCAAGTGGTACTTACCCTAGGGATGCAAGATATGCAAATCAATAAATGTAACACAGTATGTCAGCAGAATGAAAGCTAAAACAATATTTTCATAAAAATATAAAAATAAAAAAGTGGTGTAATTCAACATTGCCTCACAAAAAAACACTAAAAAATAGCTATATAAGAAATACACCTCAACACAGTAATAGCTACCTATGACAGACACATAACCTATGTGATGTCTAGTGGTGAGAAGCAGAAATCATGTTTGTCTGAGAGTGATAATAAGAGAAAAAACATTCACTTTTACCCTTCTTATTCACTATATTAGAAGTCTGAGCCAGAACAGTGATGCATGCCAAAGAAATAAAAGACATCCAAAACAGAAAAAAGAAGTGTGCAAATAATCTACTTATACATGACACAGATTTATATATAAAAACACAAAGACTTCACTAAAAATTATTATAATTGATAGATTAATTTAGCAAAGTTGCAAAATAATGAACACAGCACAAACCCTGAAATTTTTTCTACTAAATAACAAATTCACTGATAAATTAAGAAAACAATACCATTGGCAAAGGCTATAAAATTTTCTAGTAATAAATTAACCAAGGAAGTAAATGAATTC
The DNA here is from genome assembly GCA_001685095.1 of Ellobius talpinus. Classification (NCBI taxonomy): domain Eukaryota; kingdom Metazoa; phylum Chordata; class Mammalia; order Rodentia; family Cricetidae; genus Ellobius; species Ellobius talpinus. The sequence continues at coordinate 4,839 of LOJH01024870.1, forward strand.
TACAATTAAAATGCAAAATAATGAAAGAATTGAAGGGTATACACAAAGAACACATGAAAAGGTATCCTGTGTTCATGGACTAGAAGAATCAGTGTTGTTAAGTATCTCCCAAAGTGCCACCTATAGACATCTCTAAAGGGTGACAACCTTTAGAACCTTGTTCAAAGACATTGACATATTGTATCTCAGCCAAATAATATCATTGAAGGATGGTGCAAAGCTGATATTAACATTTTTGCATTGTCAATGTGTTTTTACTTTCAGTCTTAGCTGGGTTTCTATTGCAGCGACAAAACACCATGACCATAAAGCAAACTGGGGAGAAAAGAGTTTATTTAACTTACACTTCCACATTGCTGTTCATCAATGAAGGGAGGACAGAAACTCAAACAGGGATGGATCCTGGAGACAAGTGCTAATGCAAAGGCCATGGAGGTGTACTGCTTACTGGCTTGCTTCCCCTGGCTTGCTCAGCCTGCATTCTTATAGAACACAGAACCAACAACCCAGGGATGGCACCACCCACCATGGCCTGGACCCTCCCCATAGATCACTAATTTGACAAAATGCCTTACAGCTGGGTCTCATGGAGGCAATTCCTAAATTGAGGCTCCTTCCTCTCTGATGACTCCAGCTTGTGTCAAGTTGACACACAAAACCAGCCACTACACTATCAAAATACCAATTATATTCTTTCCAAAAAATGGAAAAATATTAACGATACTTGTATAGAACATAAATTACCCTAAAATACCACATCAGTACTGAGCAAAAACAACAAATTTGAAGACATTACAAAACTTAAGTTCAAAACAAACCATAACATAGTAGAAACAGCATGGTATGGCATAAAAACAGACATACAAAACAATGGAACACTACAGAGGATCAAAATATGAATTTACCTCTATAGGCCACTGGTTTTCAACAAAGGCCACTGTAGGATCGTATAATTGAAAAAAACAAAGCCTCTTCGACAGATGGTCCTAGGAAACTGGTCATACTTATACAGAAGAAAGAAGTCAAAGAGAATTAATGAATCATATCTTGTTGTGTGTGGCTAAATGAAGCGAAAACATTATGTTAAGTGAAATAAGCCAGATACAGAAGAACAAACATGTCCTCGCTGCTGTGTGGAAGCCTAAACATTGATGGCCAAAACTAAAAAATAGATGTGAGGAGATTTTGATGGTTACTTCTGCCTTACATCCTGACACATGCCTCCTCTCAAACAATGAAACAAAAGTCAAACAAGACTGAATTATGAAAGTGAAAGAACAGTTAAAGAGAAAAATAACTTCTAACACCGACCAGGAAGAATAATTTCTAACATTGTACAGCATGGTGGCCTTAGTTATAGTTGGTAATAATTAAATGATTATATCAAAATCACTAGTAAAGAAAACTCTGAATGTTCCACAAAGAAATGATGACTCTAATGTGATAGATATGCCAATTATCATCAACTGATAAATATGTACTGTGTGTATGTATTAGAATATTACATCAGTTCATAAGTGTGCGTAGCTATTTTTAATTAAGATAAAATTAATTAAAATAAAGTTGATTTGGGTTACTTCTGCTTTAGATCCCAACACATCCCTCCTCTTAAACAATGAAACAAAAGTCAAACAAGACTGAATTATCAAAGTGAAAAATGATAGCAGCAAAGTTCAAAGAATATTCTCCTGGGCAGGAGATTAGGGCTCAGTGATTATGATCACTTGCTGCTCTTGCAGAGGACTCAGGTCCAATTTTAAGCACCAATCCAGTGGTTCACAAACACCATAACTCCAGTTCCAGGGGATCTGAAGTCCTTTTTCAGCTTCTATGGGAACCAGGCACAGATGTGGTACATGCATATACATGCATGTAAAACATTTGTGCACATAAAATAAATTTTTAATATATGTTCTCCTGATATATATTCTACAGGTTATATATTGTTTATGCAAGAGCGAGCAAAATATCCTAGTTAATATCCCATATTAGAAGTGAATTTAAAATTTTAGATCATATTTCTGTTTTTTAAATATCTTACAATGTCTTCAAATATGAGAAAAATAGAATATATTGAAGAAATGTGCCTTGCCTCTTGCCCTCAATTAGTCTTCCCTGAGTTGAGGGTTCAGTTATATAAACGCACATTTAAAAAAGAAAGAAAGAAAGAAAAACAGGAAATTGCAGCAATCCTAATACACAAAAGCACATGTGGATGTAATCCAAACAACATACATCTTGAGCAGGAAGACTCTTAATAGTTAGCATTGGTAAATTGCTTTCTGTTTTCCTCACATGTATAATTTAATTTGATACTCACAATAGCTCTGCAAAATATGGTGGGATTATTATCTGCTTCACAGATGAAAAATGCAATCCCAAACTTAAGTAGTTCCTTCCAGTTTACACAATTAGTCCACGGGAATTGGAGCAGAGGTGAGGCCAGTGGAAAGTCTGCCCACCTGACAGACTCCAAAAGGAAGATGGGAGATAGAGGGGATGTGCAGATGCATTATAGAGAGATGTACTTTGCATAATTGAAGGTTTTGTGTAAAATTCTAACCTGGTGAGTTGAATTGCTTAATACAGTGGCTCTAAATCCAATTTAATTGGAATCTCTGGGGGTGAGACTCAGGCAATGGTATTTTTAAGGCTCCCTGGGTGATTCTAATCACCAGGCAGGTTTGGGAACCACCGACTTTTGTTGCTTCCTAAACAAAGAATGGGTGTGTGAGTAGCATAGGAAGAAAACAGCAACCTTGTGGGCATAAAGAGGAGGTGAGGGCAGAAGAGAGCAATATTCAGAGCTAAGAGGGGACCATTGACTCTACACATTATTAAATCTTTACCAGGTTTAAAGTTAGGCTTCACATTTGGTTTTAAAACCTTTAAAGAAATCTTTAGAAAAATTTACTATTCACATACTCCAGTAGGGAAGTTTTATTTCATTTTAAAATGTTTTTAAATGTTTTGATGTATGAGATAGAACTTCAGATTTGTGCATATGTAAAATAGTAACTATAGTTATGCACAATGGAGATGGTTAATGTAAATTGTCAATAAAACTGAAAGTTATCTGGATGATGGGCTCAGGGCATGCCTGTGGGGGATTTCCTGAATTACTAGATTAACTGATGTGGCAAGACCAGCCCATTGTAGGCAGCACCTTTTTCTGACTGGCATCTTTTATTGAGCACCGTAGAGAGGAGGCGAGCCATCCATTAGTGTGCATGCACTCTTTGCTCTTCTGACTGTGTGTATGATGAACCAGCTGCTTTAAGTTCCTGATTGCCTTGGCTTCCCCACCAGCCTGAACTATGACATCAAATAAAACCATTCTTCCTTAAGTTGCTTTCGTGAATGTACCTTCATCACAGGGACAGGAAAAGAAACCAGAACAATAGCTAAGAGTAAGGTAAGTAGAAATTAACATTGTTCAGAACCTTTGCATCTTTGATGGATTAAGAATTAGCTCTCCTGGCCAGGGCTGTAGCTCAGTAACAAAACTCTTGCTAGCGTATGAGAGGTCCTGGGTGAGATCCTCAGCACTTAAAATCATAATAAAATAATATCATTAATAATAACTTCCAAAATAAATTTGCTACCTTAGCTTAAAAATAAGAACTTCAGCCAAGCATGGTGTACACACCTTTAATTCCAGCACTTGGAAGGCAGAGGCTGGCAGATCTTTGTGAGTTTGAGACCAGCCTCGTTTACAAAGCAAGTTCCAAAACAGCCAGGGCTATTACACTGAGAAACACTGTCTCCAAAAAATAAATAAATAAAATAAGAACTTCAGTAACTTCAGGAAGTCATGAAACACTGCTTGTGTAGGAAATGTACTCAGATATCAGAGATTTCGTTTTAGAGCAACATTTAAAGAAATTTACGCTGAATTTACAATAACTTCATTTTTTTTCAATGATACTAACGTGGGTACACTATCAGGTGAAGAATTCCTAAGTTTATTTCTAAAGCCTATCAGTGGTGTCAAAGAAGATATAAACAAGCAGAGGAATGAAGTAAAGAAATCAGTTCAGGACCCAAAGAAGAAAATCGGCAATATAGACAAGATGAGTATAAACATGAGTGAGGAAGTCAGCAGAATGAATGAGAAAACTAACAAGGAAACATTGACAGTGAAAAAAGTGAGTCACATGAAAATCACAGTGGAAGTGTCATCAAGATACAAAACCAAGTGGGATGTCATCAAGTGAATGCACCTAAGAATCCACTGGGTGGAAGTAGGACCTGATATAAAAACTAAAGACAAAGGAAATCTGTTTAATGGAATCATAGCAGAAAAGTTCCTCAGTCTGCTATAGTAGAAAAGTGCCAAGTGCCAACTCACATAAGCAAGCACATTAAAACAAAATGAAGTCTTCAGCAGAAATATTAAAAATCTGGAATGCACAGAATGATACATTTCAAGTTTGCCAATCAATCTTGATATCTCCAGCAAAATTATCTTTTAAAATAGGGAGAGAACCATTTTGAGATGTGCATAAACTAAAGCAACTCATGACCATCAACCCAGCACTGGAGAAAAGACTTACAAGGACTTTAAAGTAAAGGAGGAAGAAAATCTGAATCATGAGAGTACAGGAAAGAATAAATTTTATGAGAAGACTAGACTGGCAAAGGACAATTAGGAATGGATCTATTATGTTCAACACAGCAAACACCTAACATGGCTATGGGATAAAGAAATGGACACACAGTAAGCTAAGCAAGAACATAATAAATCAACACATGTCTCTCAACAATAGCTTTAAACGTGGCTGGGATGATGACTTTATTGATCAAAGTGCTTGCTACACAAGCCTGAAGACCTGAGTTTGATAGCCAGCAGCCACACAGAGAGCCAAGTGTGGCATGTGTTTTAACCCAGTGTTAGGGCTGGATGGCTAACCAGCATATCCTAACTCATAAGGCCTAGGTCACAGTGAGAGGACTGTCTCAAAAAAATAATAACTAAGACTGACCTTGGCCTCAACACACAGTTACACATATATGCACACACACACACACACCAAAAATCCTTAAGTGTGAATGACCATAAATCTTCTACCAGAAGACGCCGACTGGATGACTAGAATTTTTTAAAAGATCCAAATATCTGTTGTAACCAAGAAACACATCTCACTTGCAAAGACTGGCAGAAACTGATAGTTAAAATATTGAAGCGAATACAAATATATCAAAAAAATAAAAGCTGAAAACAGTTAGGCATAGCTTTTCTGGTAGCTGCTAATATGTCAACCAAAAATTAGTAATAAGAACATCACATTTTAATAAAGGGAACGACTCTCCAGGGAAGATATAACAATTATAAATATATGTGCATTGAACATTGGGGCTCACAATTTCATAAAACAAACATTAATAGACATAAAAGAATAAAAAGCTGAATAACTTTAATACCATATTTTCATCAATAGGTTTCCCAGACTAAAACCAAGTAAGGATAAAACAGAAAAAGAATAAAATTATATGTCAGTTTTCCTGACAAAAATAGATGCAAATGAAATACATTTAAAAAGTTATATATGCACCATGATCAAGTCAGTTTCCTTCCAGTGGTGCAAAGATGTTTCAACACACACAAATTAATAAATGTAATACAGCATACAAATAGACCCATGGACAGAAATTATATGCTATCTCGTTGTTGTAGAAATGGCCTTTGACGAAGTTCAACATCTTTTATGATAAAAGTACTGAAGATATTTCAGCATAATAAAGTCCTTACAAAACAAACATAAAGTCAACATTATATTAAACATGGAAGACCTGAATAATTACCTCTAAAATCAGGCACAAGACAAGGTACCCATTCTTTCCAATCTTATTAAATATTTTGACTGAATTTTTAGCTAACTCAACTCTAATCCTGTGGATCCACAAACCCCCACTCCAATCTCTCTTCAATAAGTTCCCTTGGTCATGGTGTCTTATCACAGAAATGGAAAAGCAACTAAGACAGGCTGTATAATCAACATACAAAAGCAAGTAGCCTTTATTTATGTCAATAACAGACTTTCTGAGGAGAAAATTCCATCCACATAGCATTTAAAAATACTTTAGAACAAACCTAATGGTGGGAAAGGCTTCTACAGTGAAAAATTTAAAGCATAGAAGAAGGAAAGTGGAGATGACATAGTAGAATGAAAGACCCCCATGCTCGTGGATTGGCAGAGTTAATATTGTAAGGCTGGCTATGCTACCAAAAACAATCTACAGGCTAACATAGTCCCCATAAAAAGCCTAATAACATTGTTCATAAAACTAGGAAAAAATGTTAAAATTCACATGAAACCACACAAACTCCAAATAACTAAAACAGAAAGAGAAATCCTAAGCAGAAAGAGAAAAGATGAAAATATCACAATATCTGATATCAACTCATACTAAAACATCAGTGGAACAATCTCAAATATATGAAACATTCAACAAAGACACAGGAGGGGAAATAGAGATGCTTATATAATCTTAAAATAAACAAGCTCTAGATTTGCTTTAATAAAGCTTTTAAAAATCCATGAAGGGATGGAGTTTAATTGTAAATAACTTAACCCAGCATACCAAAAGCCAAACTACTTAAAGGAAGACAGCAAAATCCATACATTCAACAACCTAGTAGCACATTGATGAGCTTCTAATTAAAAATTATTACACTGGTGAAGAAGTGGCAAGTGAAACCCCTAAACCCAAGGGGAAAATCAGTAGAACCAGAATCAGAATTTATATTAACCACAGAAGTCACAAACACTTCAAAACAGCTATTACAAATATAACAAAAGACTTCTAAGAAACATCAACATACTGTGTAGAGAAATGGGAGACATATAAAAAGTGCTTAATAAAACTATAAATCTGAAAAAATACAACAGCTGAATTAGGAAAGGAAAGTAGATGGTTTGAAAGCATGTTGGGCATGACAAAGACAAAGCAAAACAATGAACTTGAAGAATAACAATAGAAATTTTCCATCCAAAAGTATATAGAAAGGTAAATAGCAAATACAAAATTAAACACTAATTTTTATTTTATGTATATGGGTGTTTTGATACCATCTATAATGTATACTGTATGACTGCCTATTGTCCTCAGAGGCAAAAAGAGGACACTGGAACCCTGGAACTGGCATTATGGGTGGTTGTGGGTAATCATGTGGGTGCTGGGAACTAAACTCAGGTCCTCTGCAAGAGCAGCAACTGCTGTTAACTGCTGAACCTTCAACTCCATGCTCATAAATTTAATAGTCTTAGAGATACAGCTGAATCCACGAAAAGAGAAGAAAGCATTTATTAATGAAATTACTGAACACTTATACACTTGTTGAAAATTCTGAACGCACAAGCCTAAGAAACCCAATAAAGCCCAAGCATATACCCCAAAGTTTTAGCACCAACTAGTGCTTACTTCCTAATTTAATCTACCAAATGAGCCTGCTGCTACAAGCCTATGTCTGCTCTACCTGACCAGCTGGAAACACTGAAACCACAGACCCGGCTGGGCTCATACTCTGAAAAGCCATACTGAAAGCCAATAACAAAATTCACAATAAGGAAATCTGAAGTTGAAAGCTGGCTGGACATCAAAATGAGACTAGAGAGTCCAAAAATAGCATCATGAGTGAGAGAGAGGTGACTAAATCACTGGGAATCTCATGTGAACTTCCCAAATCAGATGGGTATGTCCATTTCAGATTAGGCTGGGCAGTTGTGTAGCTGTTGTTGGTCACAAGCACACTAAAGGTCTTTGTGTCTTCTTATAGAGCAGGATTAAACAGTGTTCAAGAAGACTCAGTGTTCAAGGTTCCTTTGAACTGTCTTGCCTTGATAAGCCATCAGCATCCTTCTGGCATCCTCCACTGATAAAATAACATCAGCTCTACAGCACTTCCCCAAAAGCAAACTCCATTTTGCCTCTTCTCACCAAACTTCTGAGGATACCTCCAGCAGCTGACATGTCACTTCTACTGGGAAAAAACAGTGTCCTTATACCTCAGAGACTTTTATGCCTGGTGTTCTTGAAGAGAAAGAAATATTCCCTATATTTAAGACAAACTGAGGCACTTTAAATAGAGAAGAGTCTGGACCTGGTGCACAGGACAGTAGCAAGAAAAGTGTCAGAGAACACAACCTTTTCCTAGAATCCATATTAGAAATTTAAAACTTTCACAGCCTTCCCTTAATTTCATAGGAGTCCATTTCTTGAGTTAAATATCGTATTAGATAGGTGTATAATCAGCACATGAAAGGTAAAGGCAGGAAGATCCCGTGTTTGAAGGTAGCCTGGTCTACATAGAGAGATTGTGCCTTAAAAGGAAGTTAATTTATCTATGCCATACGTGAAATAAGCACTAAAAAGTACAAGAAAAATAATCTATAATGTCAACTCCCAAAGAAAATTATTGTCAATATTTTGGTATCTTTATTTTAGTCATTAACTTGTCCCAAACTAGAATCACCTAGGAAGAGAATGTCAATGAAGAATTATCTTGATCAGGTTGGCCTGTGGTTATCTATGGAGGAGTGCCTTGACCGCCTTAATTAATGTGGGAAATTGCACCTAAAAGTGAGTGACACCATGCCTGGGTTTCTGGCACTAGACTACTCACGACTGGATAAAGTGAGCTGAGTAGTATGTTGCATGATATTTGCTTACACTGTGTGACAATGTGTCACTATGATTGGTTTAATAAAGAGCTAAATGGCCAATAGCTAGGCAGGAGAGAATAGGAGGGACTTCTAGCAAAAAGAGATATATACAGTTAGAATCTAGGTGTGTCAGGAGATTCCAGGAAGACACTGAGGAAGTTTAGCATACAGAATAGAAAGGTAAAAAGCCACATGGTAGAACTTAGATTAATATAAACAGGTTAATTTAAGTTATGAGAGCTAGTAGGATAAGCCTAAGCTAAGGTCAAGCTTTCATAATAAAAAATCTCAATGTCAATATTTGGGGGTTGGAGGTCCAAGGAAAGTCCCATGAGAAAGACCAGAAATATTCGACACCCAGCATGGGTTCTAGGCACAAAGTTTGACTCTCATTGACCTGGAGGGGGTGGAGCCAGGTGCTAGCACCATGTGTTAAGCAGAATCGTAGGATAGGTAGCCTAGTCACATCCTAGCCCATTTAAGGTTTAGCTCACACAGTGAGAAATGCTGCAGACTGAAAAAAATAAAAGCCAAATTCAGAACAAGAAAATCTCTGAACAGGTACAATATGCTTTAAAATGTGCTTAGGTGGTTAAAAAAATGAAAACGGATATTGACAGTCATAAAAAATAAAGAGTTTAAAGATAAAAAATCTTTAAAGAAAAAGTAAATTATTACTTTTTAAAAAAGTCATGTAAGGATGGGAAAAACACAGAGCATGTAGATTCTGTATGGTGCTATGTTGACTTTGAATTTTTTAAGTGCTAATGAACAAAAATGGCAACTTTTGAGACATATTGGATTGTGAAAAAAACTACTGAATTAAACCAGCCTATAAATTTTAAGGGTGTCTTAACTTCAGAGTGGAACTCAGGAAATGTATTTGTATTGGGGGAGAGGTTATGCCTTTGTTTCCATAGAAAACAAAAAAACTATAGAGTTCTTCAAAATTAATAAAGATCAGATTTGATCAGGGATACCTCCTGAACACAATGTCACATTCCCAAGAGGTGGGATGAGTGGTTTTTGGCCCTTCAGTAAGTTATGGATGTTTATCATCATTTAGTGGGATGGTTGCACATTGTTACTAGTCATGGTAAGGGAGAAAACTAAGCAAGGGAGGTTGGAGTCAAGAATCTCTTTCAGAAAAGAAAAAGGGAGATATAGGAATGGTAGGACAAAAGCATATGTTATTGAATATACTTTTAAACTAAAAAGCAACTATTCATCTAAAATATTTTACATTGGTATGGATTTTTGCATATTGATATAAATTTAAGGTTACTTTTGTTATAACATACTCTATATATGTTTCTACTCTTATTTAAGATATTTTGTATATTGATATAAATTTAAGGTTATTTTTGTTATAACATACTGTACATATGTTTCTATACTTGCTTAAGGTATTTTTGTATATTGGTACAAATTTAAGCTTAGTTTTATTATAATATACTGTATATATGTTTCTATACTTGTTTAAAGTATTTTTGCATGTTGATGCAAATTTAAGTTTACTTTTGTTATAACATACTGTAAGGTACCCATGTAGCTCATTTAAAAATGTGTTATAAAGTTCTAGTCCTTAAAAACTATTATTGCAAACTATTTAGGATAATAAATAAATGCAGGTTAGTAGTTAGTCATCTATGACAATCAAATTTATAGTCATGTTAGGTATGTTTTCAATGTCAAACAGAGATATAGTTTATGCATATAGGTGGTCTATGAACACTTCAGAGACCTACAGAATATGGCATTTATGCTGTTTTAATAACATAAAGCTTTTCATAACAGTGAGATAGATTTGCTTGTGGAAGCGCCAATCTACTTTAAAGAAGATGATGGGCATTGAAGAACCTCTATATGGAGTTTGTTTTCATTTGTGACAAAGTTAGTCATTGGGCAAGAAACTACCCTTGCCTCAACTGCTGACAGTATTCTGTCCACATTGAACAAAAAGTCTGTCAGTTATTTTAGGCCTATAGGTCAAAGATGGATGCCCCAATATTGCAGAGGAACCTTGGGTGACTAACCAGGCAGCCAGATCTCATTTCTTTAATTTAGGAAGTTGTTTGCTCTGCACTTTCTGTTTATTCAGATAATATTTTATCCTTCTCAGGTCTCTGAAGGGATTGAAGACTGGATAGTTATACCATCTTGTTTGCTATCATATTAGGAAAAGAAATTTATAAAAAGAGGTATAAAGTTTATAAAGGTTTAGAGACATAAAAGCTTAAACTGTTTGTCTAAGAAAAAGTTTTAAAGTCTAAAAAGATATTTTAGGTTGGTAATGCAAATTATGATAGAAAGTGGTTTAGGTATAAAACTTTAGACTCAACAAGATAGGATAGATAACAGAGTATCTTCTCTGGATTTGCCAAATACAAATGGACTGGACATTATGAATGTAATCCTTCCTTGGTAATTGTTCTTATTGTTTATAGTTTCATTATGTTAGAGTTAAAATCTTCCTTTTAATTTATACAGAAAGGGGAAATATTGCAGGATATTTGATCACACTGTGTGAAAGTGTGTCTATGTTTTACCTCACTTGCCTAAGACAACTGATTGGTTTAATAAAGAGCTGAATGGCCAACCAATAGGCAAGAGAGGTTAGACAGGACTTCTGAGTACAGAGAGGCACTCAGGGGGATAAATCTGGGCACTGGGAGAAACCAGCAAGATGTGGAGTGAGTCAGATGTTCAGGATGGAGGAGGGGTAAAAAGTCATGTGGCAGAATGTAGATTAATAGAAACAGGTTAATTTAAGTTTTAAGAGCTAGTTGGGAAGCTAAAGGCCAAAGTTTCATAATTAATAATAAGTCTCCATATCATTATTTGGGGACTAGCAGTCCAAAAAAATGTCTGACAAGAAATCCCAACTACAGTAGAGAGCATGTACGTGTGCATTTCTCTCTGCTCTTGACTGTGGGTGTCATACGGCCAGCTGTTTGAGGTTCCAGTTGTCTTGGCTTCCCTGATGTGATAGACTGTGATGTGACCTGAAACCATGAGCCAAAACAGACCCTTTCTCCCTTAAGCTGCTTTAGTCAGAGTATTTTATTTATCACAGCAAGAGAAGTGAAAATAGATTTATATACATATGTACATGCACGTTTACAAGTATGCAGGGGTGTGTGTGTGTGTATGCACATGCATGTGTTTTCATGCATATGCATTGATGTGTGCTCAGGTATATGAAGGACAACCTCAAGTCCCATTCCTTAGCATCACACACATTTTTTTCCATACAAAGTATCTTGCTAGCCTGAAGCTCACCAGGTAGGCTAGTCTAGCTGGCCATTGAGTTCTAGGGATTTTATTTGCTTCTCTCTACCTCTCCAAGCATGGGAATTACAAGGGTACAGCACAATGCCTTTGCTTTTTTCTTTAAAAAGTGATTTTTATTGAATTTTGACATAAATGTAGAAATCTACATAAACAGACTTTTTGCAGACACTAAGGAATCACAGATGCCAGCCCAGACTACTATACCAAGTAAAACATTAAATCACCATAGATGGAGGAACTTGCTTAAGATATTTCATGACAAAATCAGATTTTTAAAAATACCTATTTTTAAATCCGGCCCTACAGAAAGTACTAGAAGGAAAATTCTACCTCAAGGAAGCTAGCTATGTCCATGAAAACACAGGCAAGACATAATCTCACATCAGCAAAACCCAAAGAAAGGAAAAACATACACTACTACCACCACTGCCCAAACCAAAAAATAACAGGAAATAACAATCATTGGTTATTAAGATGTTAAGATACCAATAGACTCAATTCACCAAGAAAAAGACACAGGCTATAGAATGGATACACAAACAGAATCCATCCTGCTGCTGCATACAAGAAGCACACCTCAACTTCAAAGACAGACAATACCTCAGAGTAAAGGTTTGGGAAAAGATTTTCCTATCAAATGGACCCAAGAAGAAAGTCAGTGTAGTTATCCTAATATCTAATAAAATAGACTTGTGTTGGAGGGAGCTGCTCATTTGTTCTGGCTGCCTAGAACCGAAATAACCACACAGAAACTGTATTAATTAAATCACTGCTTGGCCCATTAGCTCTAGCTTCTTTGGTTAACTCTTATATTAATTTAACTCATTTCTATTAATCTATGTATTACCACGTGCCAGTAGCTTACTAGGAAAGATTCAGCATGTCTGACTCTGGCAGCGGATCCATGGAGTCCCCCTCTGACTCTGCCTCCTTCCTCCCAGCATTCACTTATGTCTTCCCCACCTACCTAAGTTATGTCCTGCTATAGGCCCAATTATTAATCAATGAAAGCAACACATAGAAGGACCTCCTACACCAGACTTGAAACTAGAATTAATCATGACATGGAGAAAGGCATTTCATATTCATCAATGGAAAAATATATCAAGATGAAGTCTCAATTCTGAACATCTATGCCCCAAATACAAGGGCATCTACATTTGTAAAAGAAACATTACTAAAGCTTATTTCACATATCAAGTCCCACACATTAATACTGGGAGATTTCAAAACCCACTCTCACCAATGGACAGGTCTGCCAGACAGAAACTTAAGAGAGAAACAAGGAAACTAACAGATGTTATGACTCAAATGGACCTAACAAATAGCTACAAAACATTTTTCACCCAACACAAAAGAATATACCTTCTTCTCAGTGCCTCATGTAACCTTCCCTAAAAGTGACCACATACTCGGTCATAAAGCAAATCTCAACAGGAATAACCTCTTGTATCTTACCAGATCATCATGTGCTAAAGTTAGAGTTCAACAACAATACATATTAACTACAGAAAGCCTACAAATTCATGGAATCTAAACAGCTCACAACTGAACCACCACTGGATCAAGGAAGAAATAAAGTAAGAAATTAAGGACTTTAAGAATTCAGTGAAAATGAATCCACAACATACCCAAACTTATAGTACACTATGAAAGCCATGCTAAGAGGAAACTTCAAAGCACTAAGTGCCTACATAAAGAATTCTCACCCCTCTTTCAATGTAAAACCACAACAAACTTCCATCTTGAAGGAAGTCATAGGAGCTCCAGTTACTGTGGTAATGACTGCTATATTCAGAGAACAATGTCCCATATCAAAATGTTTTGAAAATCAATTTTCTTTACTTGTGAAAAATTTCCCCATTCTTTCAAAAACATTCTTTTCACCTACAAATCTGGGCTGAAATAGCTTTAGGCACATTTTTTCACTTAACAATATACTATACATTTTTTAATAATATTCATTCATCTACCCATTTGTTCAAAAACTCAAAAAATATTGTAATAAAGTTTGTTTCAACTTTCATGGTGGGTCATAACAAGTTTTTCTCTTTCTACTTATTATAATGATGGACATCATTGTCTTAAGTAGGCTTTGAAAAGAATGCCTCAAATTCCCACTGACAATTATACTTGCCAGTTTGAGATACGTGATTTTTTT
>LOJH01024871.1:1663-18959 GCA_001685095.1 Ellobius talpinus
ATTGAACTCAGGACCTCTGGAAGAAGAGTCAGTGCTCTTAACCGCTGAGCCATCATCTCTCCAGCCCTCGTGACTTCTTTTTTTGAGAATTATTTATCATGCAGACAGAAGAGGCAACACACTGAAACATGAAGCATCTTTAAAGCTAGCACAAGGCAGGGACCAAGTCACACACCTCACCTGCCTCTTGCTCTGCGTTTTCCTGGATGTGTGTCAGGAGAAGGACAGCTTCATCTTAGGGGAGGAGTTTCTAATCAAGTACAGAAAGGTTTATTTGGAGCGAGAATCACAGATTTCATAGTGTTTATTTTAATTTTCATATGCAGAAGTCAATCCTATAGTGATACCAATTACCGTGAAATCTGTTTTAAATGGAAAAAGTTTTGCCTGTAAATAATTCTAGGATTAATTCACACTAAGAAAAGGTAGTAAGGATTTCAATTTTGAGACAGCATGTTATGTAGCCTGTGCTAGCCTCAGACTAGTTATATAGACTTGCATACTGGGGAAAACTAGATCCTCTGGCCTTACCTCCTGAAGACTGATGGTAACAAGTGTGCACCACGGTAGCCATTTGTATGATGCTGAGGAGTGAATAAGAGGTTTTCTTGCGTGCCAGACAACCATTCTAACAACAGACACAGCAGGGGACCCATAGGAACTTTAAGAATAAGCTGTTTATAATCTCATTAAGAGTTCTACCTCAGTATGAATTACCTTTCACCTCGTATTCATTCCACACTGATTATTGTAATCCTCTGTTGAATCTCCAATCCTCCTCTATTCCCCCTTCTCCTTACGTGTTCTATTTCTACCTTCATGACTTTGTCATTGTTTGGATTTGGGTTCTTTTGAGACTCCCTGAGTTTAATGACAATCACTGTGATCTATTCACTATTGGAACTATTCCTTGGGGCCTGGTGGGCTCCTCAGTGGCACACGGGTGAAGACAATAGCTGCCTGTCCCTCAGAATCCACCAGTAACAAGGGTAGTTCATCAGGGAAAGGGGAAGCTCCTAAACTCCCCAGGCCATGACTGACTGTTGAGGCTCAGTCTTGCCTAGGTCTACTGCAGGCAGCACAGTTGAGCCAGGTCATGGCTGCATTGGCTGAGCCATGCCAAGAACCCAGCGTTTCACAGCTCTTCTCCAGGGGCTACATTCTTCCAGATCTTACATTCTTCCTGCCCTCTTCCAGGATATTTCCTGAGCCTTGTCAAGGATGGTATAAATATTCTCAAGGCTGAGCATTCAACTCTCCTTAGCACTTTGAGCAGCTGTGTCTCTTCAGTCTCCATCATTACAGAGAAGGTCTCTGATTAAAGCCATGGGTGGCATTTGTCTATAGGTATAAGCATACATGTTTTATTTAGAAGTCAGCTTGACTTCATGACACTTTAGTTCAACCTTCTCTCCTAGGCCTTAAGATCCTCTCAATCACAGCAGGTTTAAAGTGTTACTCTTGCAGCTGTTTCTTCTTATTACAGTTGGGCAACTTTGTTATAAGTGGGGGAATCTTGCCTGGCAGATTGCGCCTGTAGATCATAGAGTTCAGCTGGATAAAACCTTTCTCCCTAGGAGAATATACAACCCCTTCTGGAGCTATGATAGCTTCCCAGCAGGAAGGAAACTTTCAGCTCAGTTCCAGCTTGGGGCTTTCTCTACAGCTTGCAGCCAAGATGTGTGGTGTCTTTACTAACAGGATTTTAGCAACAAGTTGTACACAGCTAAGACTGACAGGAGGCTGCTTTATCTAAAGAGGTTCTGTGACCTCCCTGACTATTACATATTACATATGAGGGCAGATTACACTTGGCAGTATGGTATCCATTTCAATTTTAAGATTATCTGATTGCACCATTCCTCATGGGTAGATCTTGTTTGGCCACATTTGGATCATTTGGCAAGTTATCTGTCATCTTTTTAGATGGGTTTATTTTTGCAAGGGGCTTTAAAATATACAAAACACCTGTTTAATCTGTCAATAAAATCCTTGATTATTCTGTATTTGCATAGACATATTCTTACTTTGCTTTGACTTAGATATTTCTGCTGAAAATGCTTTCATGGGAACTTCTTAATTCAAAACTCCTTAATAAACTCATGACCCAAATTTGTTATTTTATAAAAAATTGCTATCCCAAATATTTGTAAATAACTTGACACTTTAAGAATTAATTCAAAACCAAAAATAAATCATTAGATGCTTAGGTAATTGGGTAATTTTTAAATAAACTTTTTGCTTATCAGAATTTCAGTGACTCAAGATCATTATAATAATGTTGTAAAAAGGTAAGATTTAAGTTGCAAAGATTCAACAGACTTCAGCAAGGTCTAAAATATTTTAAAAATGAGAAAAATCAGCAAAAACAAGAATAGAGGAAAAGAAGAAAGCCTGGCAAATGAATGGCATCCAAGCACAAGGCAGGGATTCCTAAAACTGCACACTGAGGAGGGTTACTATCCTTGGAAACTCAATCATTTCTAATAGAAAAGCAATTAGTTATGATATTCTTAGAGTCATATGGCAAATGAGGTAGTTTCTCAACAGAAACATCATTGTTCCTGGTTCATGTATGAGGATAGATTGCTCTTCTGGGATAAGGAAAAGCATTATGATTCTGTAAAATGTGCTAGTATTCTATTAAATATGAAGGAGATGTTTGTGGGGCAGTTTTCCGCATTATCTTTCTGTGAGAGCAGATGCAGATACCTCCAAAAAGTAAAAATTGACAAACACCTACTTCAAAGTTCAGCCCTTGCTTGTAGGGTTTTAGGTACACAGAAAACAAAGCCTTTTTGAGTGAGCCCTTCCCTCGTGTTTTCCCTGTCTGATCTTTTGAGCTCTGAAGGTGGAGAAGGAGAAAGCTGCCTTCTACCCTCACGCGGTAGGGAGGGCTCACCACAACCAGTGGACCCGCAGTGTTGACTTTCGTGCCATTGCTCTGTGTGACAGTGTGATGAACCTGGACGACCTGACAAGAAGAGGCCTGTACCTGAGTGACATCCCTCTTCATGATGCCACTAGAGACCTGGTTCTTTTGGGAGAACAGTTCCGGGAGGAGTATAAACTGACCCAGGAGCTAGAAATCCTCACGGATAGGCTACAGCTCACACTGAGAGCCCTGGAGGACGAGAAGAAAAAGACAGACACGTAAGAACGGAGCGGTTGCAGCCCATACTACTCTCAGTAGAAGGTTCTGGGACCCCTTGGGGCCCTGGGTCACTCTTAGGCCCTCTCTCCACACACTAATTAAAAGCAGTTCTTTCCGGATGCCCAGAGGATGTTCTCCTCAGGTTCTTCAATGTTCTTTTTGTTTTTTTGTTTACAAAATAGGATGTTGTACTTTTAGAGACTTGAAACCAATTGGCTAGTTTTCCATCAGAACTAATTCACTCCACTTCAGCACCAGAGGATGGACAAGGACAGCACACCCTCTGTTTCCATGGCATTGATGCCTGTGTAAGATGCCTGTCCCCAGCCCCAGATGCTGGGCACACCAGTAAACACAAGCATTCTCATTGTTGATACCATGAAAGAAACAGAAGTCATTGTGAATGCCTGTCTTCATCCATTTGTTTTTACTTTTACACTATTCATCTGAAGCTGTGTCCACTCGCTCTGAGACCCTTCGCTTCCTCCGTGGTTGTAAGGACACCTAGTTTAATTGGTTGCATGTGCTGTAAATTTCATTACGCACATGGGGACAGAAAGCCCAATTTTGCCCACTGCTTGAAAAAACAAAAACAAAGACAAAGACAAAAAACCCTCAGATTACCTGTTTTATCAGTTCGTGGCACAACCTCACCCATGAAAAATATCACATATTTGTGTGATGCACCAAGTATTCAGATTCAGGGTTGCATGGGTTGGTCAGTTCCAGTTATCCTATATTCTGCATTGGCTGTGATATCAGAAAATAATGCAGACCTCATTTTTTTATATCATGGTTCCATATGTGCTGATAGACACTCTTATAGTTATGTTCCTCAGCTTTCTGTTATAGGAACTGCTGAGATTATAAACTCATGAAGAAATGAGGAAAGATTCAGTTCGTGATTTCAAGGGTTTCCACCTCTGCTGCCGTCTCTGTCGCTTTAGGCTGCAATATCACGGCAGGGATGCATGACAGAGGACACCGTTCCTGTCGTGCTGGCTAGGACTCTAAAGGGAAGGATGAGACCCATGTCAAGGGTGTGTCCAAGTGACTAACTTCCTCCCACTGGGCCTTATCTCTTAAATGTTCCATCAGTCTACAATGACACCACAGCCTGGGGACTTATGGCTTCAACACATGGGCCTTTGGGGGAAATGTCTCAGGTCCAAACTACACCAGTAGAGTAAACAGACATCTAACAACACAAAGGTGCTTTAAAAATGGAAATATCCATATGCTCTACATTCCATACTAAACAACCTGTTGATTCACATTGCCCCTGAATTGGTGGCTTGAGCATTCACGTCTCTCACTAGTCTATGGTAGAGCCTTTGGAGCTGATACCACTGCCACTAGAGTTTGACTTCTGAACCAGATTATAAAGATCCATCACAGGATCCTTTCTTTGTTCTGGTTTGGCCAAGGTTGAGTGGATTTTCAAAAACCATTTGCCCTATTTAGGGATACTGTGTTTCATTAAATTTCACAATTGACTTTTAGATTGACAGATTTGGGTTTGATTTTATAGTGGAGACTTTAAGAATATTTCATTATAAACCATCTAGTTTTCTCTAAAGCTAGGCTCTTCTACTGCTCACATTCAATATTAAGATCTAATTTCAATGTTGCATGACATACGTTCTGTTTAGAAGCTAAAATTAATCACTGAAGAAATTCCGCTGTGGCTAGAGAGAAAATAGAGAGCTCAGGTCTGTTTTTCATATTTGAACTTTGCCCGCTGGCTAAAAGGATGAAACGGATAAGAAAGCCTCATTTCTTTTTGTTTCTTCAGGCTTGGAGCCCAAAGGTTTTTGCTTTTCTTCTAATCCACCAGCTCCCCTCCTACTGTGTGCTGACCACACTCTCCTTGGCTCATTCTCAGTGCTATGGTAGTGGTCTCACTATTGCCTGTAAAAAAGATGTCTGCCCTCTTGGACCCCTTTTTATCTCTTTGATCAGTTTTTCCCAGGAAAAAATTGAATTATACCTTATATTCTGTTACCTTGCAATATTTGAGATAATCTTTATTCCTATGGAGTGAACATGCTTCTGTTACTGGGCAGTTTATGCAATGTTTTAGATTCTCATACTGACGATGTCAAACATGCCACCATCATAAGAAGAGGAAAGGGCAGGACTGCAAACGAAAACCATGAGGTCCTATTGACGATCTTTTGTTTTCCCTCTCTGTTTATTTGCTTGGTTTATTTTGAGTTGGTTTGAAATGGTTCAGGGTTAGGGATGTGTGTGATGACAGCAGACAAGTGGTTGCTGTGTTTCTTTGCTTTGTATGTAGCTAATGTTTGATGCTGGTTTTTAAAGGGTTTCTTATCAGAATCCAGTACAATGTCTGATGCAGTACAGAGGTGAGGCTGGAGTGGTCCAGGCTCCCAGCATGTCTTACAGTGCTTTCCCCTAATCCCCACAGACTGCTGTATTCTGTCCTCCCTCCATCTGTCGCCAATGAGCTGAGACACAAGCGCCCAGTGCCTGCCAAAAGATACGACAATGTGACCATCCTCTTCAGTGGCATCGTGGGCTTCAACGCTTTCTGTAGCAAGCATGCGTCTGGAGAAGGGGCCATGAAGATTGTCAATCTCCTCAATGACCTCTACACCAGATTTGACACACTGACTGACTCCCGGAAAAACCCGTTCGTTTATAAGGTATGTCCTCGCAGGAGCCTGTTGTTGTGTAGACCAGTCTGGGTTCCTAAGATGCTGCACAGAAGCCCACGGTCACTGCTTCCAGTCTTTAACTGCTTACTAGTGTTATAAGGTATATCGAGTCCCTGCAGGGTGCTAGCTTCAATAATTCCTCACTGTAAAGAATGCATTTTTTGGTAATTTCATACATGTGGGCAATGCATTACGATTGTATTCGTACCCAGCTTCTTACCTCCCTCCCCTCTCACTCTTCCCAACAAGGATCCCTCCCCTCCCACTCCTGCTTTTGTTTTTTTTTGTTTATGTTTGTTTGTTTCCTGACCCATTGAGTTTAGCCAGGGTGGCCTGTGTGAGGATGGGTGTGGAGTGATCCATTGGCGTGTGGATGGCTTACCAGTAGTTAGAGCATTGAAGACAAGGTGTCTCCCGTCCCCAGATGCAAGGCTCCATTTATGATTTCACGCTGACTCGCTTCAGCCTTGTAGCAGCCCTGGGAAGGCACCTGAAGCTGCAGAGACCTGCAGTACAACAGCCATGACATTCCCAGAAGACGTCATTCCACTTCCTTCCTCCCCACCCTTGGCTTTTACATTTTTTTCCGCCCCCACTGACAGACATTTCCAGATGTCTGCTGAGCCTGGAGGAGATGATACAGATGCTGTTCTTGGGCTGTTCACTCAACATCATTCTCAGCCCCTTGACCAGTCATGAGTCTCTGCATTAACAGCTGCTCACTGTAAAACAAAGCTTCTCCAACCAAGGCTGAGGGCAGCACTAGGCTATGGTATAAACTTCAAGACTGAGCAGTTACCACTTAGGAAACTTTCTTTTCATTGCAACCACGGTGAGGTTTCATGGAGCAGACCATCTCAGGCTGACATGAAGTATCCGGCAGCTTCTTTGCACTTAGGTTAACGAGTCTCTGCAGATTGTTTAATACATTCAGCATAAACACAGCATTCATTTTTGTGCTCCGCCAAAGACATTTTTTCCTAAAATACATAAATGCTTTGCACTATGAAGAAGTCATGGGGCTTGAGAACGGTTTGGGGCTCAGGTTTACTTTCAGATACCATCAACTTGAAGCTAAACATTTACAAGACATCTCTGCCCTTTGTTTTAAGTAGAAACAAATATAATATCGGAAAAATGAAGTCAGTGGAATGCTACTTTATAAAGGCAAGAACGTTCCTGACTGTCGCTAGGCTCCTGGGATAATAGAACTCCACACAGACTATTTACTCTGTGGTTCTTTTCTGAGGCACAGTGTTGCAACTTGGTGAGCACATCACAGCACTACATGGCTTAACACAGCCTACTTGGATTATTTTAAACAGGAAGGTGGAGGTGTCTGCCGCATGATACCCAAGGTCATCCATCCCCTGGCCTCCATACAGCATCTTCGCAGGAACATGTACCTGCATAGCATGCATGCACCAACTCAATTTAAAAATTAAAAAAATTAACTGACAAAATGTGGTCAGAGGCCACAACAAATCAACGAACTTCAGCCAACAGCTCCTGTGTTATTGAATTGGTGCTGCTCCACGAAGAAGTGAATTAACAGACTATTCTATAGAGGGCTGTGCAGGCATGAGTATGGAAAAGCCAGGAGGGCAGTGCACATCTGTAACCTCAGTGCTGGGGGAAGAAGAGGCAGGGGAATCCAGGGGATTTGCTGGCCTGCCAGTTCAGCTGAACGTTTAGCTCCAGGTTTTGTAAGAAACCCATTCTGAAAATAAGGTAAGAGGCTGAGGCTATAGTTCAGTGGCAGAGTGCTTTTGCCTAGAGTGTTTGAGTAACTGGTTTCCAATTCAATCCCCACCAGCATATGCTCACACACACATCATAAAGGAAAAATGACAAAAATTAAAGTAGAAAGAGAGAGAGAGCTTCCATAAACTTGAAGTCTCTATGTGCACAGGCAAGCACACTGCACACACACCTACCCCCCCACATTTTCACATACATGGGTAAGGTCATCTTTACACACATGTGCATGCACACGTACATATTCTACTTAGTTATAAGGGGATCTCAGAGGAAATGATCAAGAGCCCTTATCATGTAAGTTCCAAATTGTTAGATGTTCCCATCATGCTAGAGTTCACATGACTCTAGCTTTAAGGAATTCTGGGAAATACTATGTTTTATAATAATTATAATAACCAGTCACTTTATATCCCCTTTTAACACGTGAATGTATGTGTCACCTTAGGTGGAGACAGTTGGCGACAAGTACATGACCGTGAGTGGCTTGCCGGAACCTTGTATCCACCACGCACGGTCCATTTGCCACCTGGCCTTGGACATGATGGAAATTGCTGGTCAAGTACAGGTAGACGGTGAATCTGTTCAGGTGAGCAGAGAAATCGGACACTGGGATGCTAATGGCAGAACTCGGTTAATAACTGATGCATACTTCTAATCTGGAAATGGTTAACATGTACAAAAAGGGGTATCTTGAGAGAACACTGATTGTATTACACTCCTCCAGACATGGGAAATAAATTAGCTCATTTGTTCTGTAGACAGACTGTCCTGAGGATAAGGAAATTTCCCACTCTTTCTGTTCTCTTGTCTCTCCATGGAAGTGGCCCATATTATATCTTAAGGCCTTTCTCTTTGGATAGACTATTTCCCTTATCAGAGGGATGTTGCATGAGGGCATTTGAAATAGTCTGTAAAATAACACATATGTTGACAACCAAGGCTACCGAAGTCCAACTTTGCCTTCTTCAGATCACAATCGGGATCCATACTGGGGAGGTGGTAACAGGTGTCATAGGACAGCGGATGCCACGGTACTGCCTCTTTGGAAATACCGTCAACCTCACAAGCAGAACAGAAACCACAGGAGAAAAGGGAAAGATTAACGTGTCTGAATACACATACAGGTGAGGAGGGAAAGTCATGCTCTTTATAGAGGAGTGTGGGGGCAAACTGTGTGGTTTCACTACTTTTAAACAGCTGCTACCTCCATGTCTCCCCTCTGCTTCTGGGATTAGTATTGCTATTTTTCATTTGAGAAGTGTGTACCTCTGCTTCCGTGGTAAGCCACTCTACATTACAGTGGAGGTTTCGCATAAGTACCATTACTAAAATCCTAAGCGCCTTTAACTACACCTGCACTGTGGGATCTGGTTGTCTGGATTCTCTCCACGGCCTTAATCAGCTTCCCTGTCTGCTCCATGTCCTGTCTTTCAGGTGTCTTATGTCTCCGGAAAATTCAGATCCACAGTTCCATTTGGAGCACAGAGGCCCGGTGTCCATGAAGGGCAAGAAAGAACCAATGCAAGTTTGGTTCCTATCCAGAAAAAACACAGGCTTAGAGGTATGGCCTGTTAGGGCATCTTTGCTTTTATTTCTGAGAAAGAAAATAGAGTGGTGAGTTCCAGCAGACACCAGCAATGACCTCGGAATGAAAAGAATTCTTGCTTACAGAGAGGAACTCTTCAGTAAAGGGCGACTTCACTGCAATACTGATGAACCAGTTAGAACAAGATCTGCTTTAGAAGGTGCTGTTCAGTTTTTGTCTTGTAATGAAGTAGGAACCAAAGCCTCAGGTCCATGGGTTAGGGTTAGGGGTGTACTTCTTCTGTGGTCTAATTCAAACAGCCCAAGTGCTGGGTCCTCAGGAACCCAAGAGGCCTTCTTTGCCCCTGTTGCTCCCTCTGAGACCTCAGCAAGTCTACACAATGACCTATTTCCTGATGGTTTTATCACTCAGAAAGCTTAGGATTCTCCCAAGGTCACCAGAAGCTCCTGCACAGTGTTTGAAAGACCCTTAATGATCTGGTCTTCTCAGAGTTTCTCCTTCAGAGATGTCTGGCTTCTGGGTTTTCAGAATCCAAACAATTCCTTAGAGATTTAGGTTCTCAAGTGCAGAGAGATTCCACTCCAGCCAGAAGCCAAGGCAGGACTGCACTGTCCCTGCCAGGCCTGTCCTCTTCTTCTCAAGGGGTCAACCAGAAGAACAAGTGCAGCTTGTTCCCTCTTTGACACATTAACTCTTCAGAGGGTGTGAGATGACCCGAGCAAATATCTTTTCCTCTGTGTATACATTCCCTAAAAATGTTTTCATAGGCTATGACAAACTATAAAGGGATTAGAAAGGCAGCTTTTAAATACTTATCCTACTGCAGCTGCTTTTATTCCTCTAAATAGCTTGTGGGGGTGGCATCCCCCTAGGTGCCCTTCTGAAGAGGCAGGCTCTTTGGTGTCTGTCTTCTTGATCAAAAGACCCTAAGAATGATTTCTTCTTCAAACTGGGCTGGAGATGGTTCATGGGAACTATAGATATAAATACATACCAACCCACTGTCAGAGACAGGAAAATGTGTTTGGGGGACATTGCAAGCTTCATTAATATGGAAAGTCTATAATATGTTTTTTTTCAATCCATTTAAGGAAACAAACCAGGATGAAAATTGAGTCTCAGATTGTGGGGCAACAAGAACTGTCATTTGGCTTCTGGTGATGGCCTAAAGATGTGTCAAGCCTGGGAGCGCTTCTTCCCTGTGGATATTGATTTCTAACTGTCCTTTCTCATGACCCAAGGCTTTCACCTAGTTACGCGTATCCAACACTATTCATTATCTGATGTTAGCTCTGCTTTTGACTACTTTTAAGGTGAAGGTAAAGTTTGGCTTTTGATGCGGATGATTTGAGTGTCACGTTCCTGAAATTCTGCTTGGCAAGTGTTACCTACACTGGTGACCTAAAAGTGGTAGACACCCAATATGTATCTGTTGAATTAGACAAAATGAGACTTAATAGAATCTGGCCTTGTGTGTATTTATCATGGCTCAACAGGTTTGTTTTATTCTCCATGTATATGTACATGTATATTTTAATGACTATGACATAAAACAAGGTTCATATCATGTTGGTGCATGTCGTTCTAGAAACCATTTTTTAAAGGAGTGGATCTAAGTTTTAGGAAAAATGCAATTTATTTCTAGACTTCTGAAGTAGGAATTTGTATGCTATACTAAGAAACGAGTGACTATATTTTGAAAGATGTTAATTCTCTCCTGGAAATATAGAATATACATTTCTGTTATTGTAAAATTGGGCTGCTCATTCAAGTCTCATGCCAATTACAGTTTATCTAACCTGACATGCCCTAATCAGTAGTGCAGTCCTTGTACTGAGTTTCAGAGACTACTGACGGCTGGAATGGGGCTGTATTGTTTCACATACAAAGGTTGCATTTGCTTGAGCAAGTGTTGGGGGTCAAGCTATATCCAAGAACAAAGCTGGGAATACATAGCTAGGACACTGTTGGAGCCAGCCATGGCCTGTCTCCAGGCCTGAGCTTCCATTACTAGCTTAGAGGAATGGCAACGCATCCAGGACATCATATTCAGAACATTCAGAAAAATCATTTTAATCCCAGCCTAGAGTGGGAATATTTGGCCTATCATCCTTTAAATGTCTCTGATAATTTATTGGTATCTATCTTTATAAAATATAATACAACTACTTTTATGTAAAAATGTTTGTCTTTAAATTTAATATTTCATATCAGCACATCAATATATGTATAAATGTTACCTGTTAATTGTGTAAAAAAACTCTACAATAAATTATTTTTTTCACTTGTCTAT
The DNA here is from genome assembly GCA_001685095.1 of Ellobius talpinus. Lineage (NCBI taxonomy): Eukaryota > Metazoa > Chordata > Mammalia > Rodentia > Cricetidae > Ellobius > Ellobius talpinus. The sequence goes on from LOJH01024871.1 coordinate 13,099, forward strand.
TGAGAGTTTTAATTTAATAAAATATTGACACAACTTTACAATTTTTCTTAATTTCCTACTTAAAGGCATTTATAACTGTTTCCGAGCTATCAATTAATTCTGATTTTTCTACTTTCATAATTTGTTTTCAGAGCTGCATGTTCATCTTAGAGCATGACACATGCTGGACAAATGCTGTAACAGGGAGCTGCATGCACCACCCATCTGTGATATAAATGTTTAATAATAGTTACTTGTATTAACACTCTGTTTGTTCATGTTTGAGACAACGTCTCACTCTTTAGCCACACTATCCTGAACTTAGGTAGTCCTGCCTTATTGTTGGGATGACAGGAATGGGGCTCTAAAGGATGTTTTTCCTCCTGCATCATGGAGAAATAGAATGAAAGATGAAACACCAGAGAAAAATGCAGACAACAGTGAAAATGTCCTCAACTGAGATAGCTTCACAGCCTTTTTAAGATGGTCACGGTACACACAGATAGCCAATATGTTTAATATTCACAGCAATGAAAGATATTTGGTGCAAAGAAATGATACTGAATGAATAACTTGAGAAAAAGAAGGTCAAATAAAATAACAATTCCATTAGCATCTTCCTAAGGCCCAGCACATTTATTGAGGGTTCCTTTGGGTTTACACTGGCTTAGGTGTTTGGGCATGTTATAATTTGGATCTGACTGACTCCCCCAGCCTCCAGTGCTGATGGCTTGGTCTTCCTCCTGCTGTTTAAGAAAAAAGCTCCAGTGTAAGGAAGTTAGGCTATGGAGGTAGAACCCTTGAAAAAGACAGACATTCAACCTACCCCCTGGGCCCAATCACATGGGTTTCTTTGCTGCCATAAGGGGAGTGATGTCACTGCTATGATGTGTCACCTCATAACAGGTGCAAAACAAGAAAGATCATTTCTGAAACGCCTACCATCACAATCATAACCCCAGGAAAAAGTCTCTCCCTAGTTTTCTCGAGCATTTTGTTACACAAAGAGGCCACAAACATGAGGTGTGCTAATAAGCAAAACATCTCTGCCTTTAAAACACTTCCACACAAAATTTCCCATCTGGACTGCTCTGCAGTGTCAAACGGGTACAAACCGTCCAACCTGAAAAGTTGCTGACTCTCTTTAAATGGCCTGTTTCTTGATGTGGGAGTCCTTTCTGTATGCTGCGATTATCATTAATGAATAAAGAAACTGCCTTGGCTTGTTGATAGGACAAAACTTAGGTAGACAGGTAAAACTGGACTGAATGCTGGGAGAAAGAAGGGGAAAGTGAGGGGAAGCCATGGATCTGCAGCCAGAGATGTGCTGGAACTTTGCTGGTAGGCTACGACCTCATGGTAATATACAGATCAATAGAAATTGGTTAAATTAAGATGTAAAAGTTAGCCAATAAGAAGCTAGAGCTAATGGGCCAAGCAGTGATTTAATGAATACAGTTTCTGTGTGATTATTTCGGTTCTGGGCGGCCAGGACAAATAAGCGGCCTCCTCCCATGCAACAGTTTCTCGCTTTTCCCTCGCCATTCCACACCCTCAAATTTCTTTCCTATCTAAATTCATTTAATTTCTAGTCTTTCTCTATCCTGTAGAAAATAACAGAATGCTGTCTTAGCCAGTGCCACCTGCTAGCTGCTGCCTTTGCAAGGCTGTACCTGCTCTGTCTGGAAGGCCTTTGTCCATGCTATGATGGCAGACTTCTCCTATTGCCTAACTCAAGAGCCTTTCAATAGAGAAGAGGACTCATGTGCTCCCTGGTCCCACAGTACTTAACAGAGCACACTTTCTGTTTATCCCTTTCTGTTGCTGTGAATCTTACAGCCAATGTACTTCCTCTCTTTTCCTATGTGTCACCTGAATCCACCACAGATAAGCAGTTGATCAATATTTTCTGTGTGAAGGAACAGAGAGAGTAGTCTGTGGGAGGTAGAAACTAGATTTGCAGGACGAGTGGGAAAGGTATGAGATTGGAGGAAAGAAAGGGCTACAGAAAGGCTGTTATTAAGCTACGATTAAACCGGTTCTTGAAGGAAGTCCTGCTGTCATCGGTGCGGGTTGAATTGACAGCAGAGAACTAGAGTGTGTGGTTCTAGGGAGTGATTAGTCTTTGCTCTGAACCTGAACTAAAATGATGGAAAGGCGGAAGGCCACTGGGAACTCAAGGTTCTTAACTCAAAGTTTGTTGTAAGATACGGGTCCAAGGGGACGAGGAGAAAGGTAAGCAGTGTCTACCTGTCCAGCTAGGGGATAGATGACAAGACCACTAAATGGGACAGAAGGGAGAAGAAATTTTGGGGAAAGGCAATGAGAATATTAGACATTGGTTGCAGAGTGCCTATGGCTGCCTTTTAGAGAGTAATGACTATTCTCTCTAGGTGGCAGGATGAATGAAATGAGTGTCGAAATAACATTGGGTCTGTACAGCTTTGGTTTCACAGTCTGATAGCAGCCTGTGACCATGATACGTCCCCCCCCAATCTATGTCCTGGTTCTCTCACTGTTAAAAGTGGGAGTACAATAACCATTGCTGAAATTATTTGTTGGTATATTAAAACATGAAAAAATTATAGCATTAGAACATGGGTTTGGCATTTTGAGGATAGTAGAAACATAACCAGAGACATGCAAATTCACAAATCGTTGGTGACACACTGTGGATAGTAAACTATGGATAGCATGTGTCATGATAAAAATAGTATCTGCAAAAGCAAAACCTGGAAAATATTTCAATATTCAAACAGAAATTTTCCTACAAATTAAGCTCAAGTATAAAAGACAGCAGTTGGTCAGTCTGGATTCAAGACATTTTCATTAATACGTAAAATATGCATGTTTTATGTTTCATAACTATTTCATGTTGTTTGAATCTATAACTGACTCACCAAATGATGTGTTTTCTTTGCTCTTGAATGGGGAGAGGAGTTTTCTGCAAACTTTGCCTAAGTGGAGGATTTCCTTTTATGTCATTTGCAATAAGGGCTGCTGAACCTCTAGAGGGCAGCAGAGAATGGCCCATCAGGACCTTGGAGCGTGCGGGAAGGAGATAATTGCTCTCCAAGGATAGATAGTTCATCTTCTATAGCTACTAACTCAGTCACTTCCTTGTGCAATCCTGAGTTCATTCCCATCCCCCCAACAAATCCAAAAGAATGCCACAGTCACTTTTACTCATCAGGAGATAGCAAATCTATTTTTAGATATCTTTTCCAGAAATGCTGACCAAGCATTCCCTGCCTGCTCTGTAGGGAGTTAAATAACTTTTTTTTAGAACAAGCAATTTGTGATAGAAACGGTAACACAATGCTACTATAAGCAGAGTTCATCTACCTCCTATCGAAAGCTGTCAAATATCAATAAGAGATTACTGCTTATTTAAAGCCTTAATTTACACTAAAATTTGAATTTCTATTGTAGTAAGCAGGAATACAGTGAATCTGACCAAAATAGAATGAAACATCCATAGAGAAGAAAGATCCTGAGCCCTGTTATAGCGAGGCCATCTCCCTATGGCCTCCACAGCTCAGCTTATTTGGGCCCAGGTTTCTAATCTGTAGAAAATGAGCTGATCAGCAGTAAGTCATATTCTATAATTGTAGCAGTTCTTTGGTGAAAGGCTTGTGGGATCAGGCTGTGAACTTGGTCTGGACCTTGTAGGAATAAAAATTTGATGGCAAGAACTTTAACTGACCAGATGGAGAGATATGAAATTTAACTTCTAAGAAGTAAATCTAAGGCAAGTTTTGTGTCTCCTTGGAAGGTTTTGAATACTGAGATTTTTTTCTGTCTGCCTTCCACCTGTCTTTGGAAGCCCTGAGATTACAGATATTCACTACCATATCTGTTTTTTGTGGATCCTGAGGATTCAAACTTCTGTTGACTCTCTTGTAAGGTGAGCAATTATCCACTGAACCATCTTTCCAGACCCCCACCCCCTTGCTCATTCATGCAGGAGGATCACAACTGCCCACAAGGTAGCTTTAGGGTCTTTGAAGGGAAGAGTCATATGAATCAAAACACTAATTTATGAAACACATCCCTCAAAACTTATTAGTTTCCCTCTGTGGTTTTCTACCCCACTTAAATAAGCTTCAGCGGAACCACCCATGTCCATAAAGATGGTGACCCTGGGCGTGCATGACCGCAGCACCCGAGCTGACTTGGTGATGTCACGTGCCATGCATGAGTACAAATCATAGAACTGAGATCTCTTTCATTTTCACCTCAAGCCAAGGTGCCAAGCCTGCTGCTGTGTCCTCTGCTCCCTGGCCAATGTCAGGGTGTACACAGGTGGCCATGATGAGTCTGAGTCCTAAATCCTGAGCCAATGTGAGGGCAAGGTCAGAAGAAAATGCAAATCAGAGGAAAGTTAAAAATCTGAGTTCAGAATCTGACAAGGGGCTTAACTGGCCTCTTTTTTGTTATTTAAAATTTTCATTCTTGTATACAGTTTATCCTTTATCATATTTTCCACAATTCCCCCTTCTAGTCCCACATCACCTCAACACACCTCCCATCTTCCAAACTCCATGTCTTATTTTATTTAAAAGTGTTATGAGTGTTTGCCCAGATGTATATATGTGTACCAAAAGCTTGCTTGGAGCCCATGGAGGTCAGAAAAGTGTGTCTGATCTCCTGAACCTAGAGTTACAGACAGACAGACAGGTGTTGACCTCCATGTGTGTGCTATTTGTTCACAACCACTTAGCAATCTCTCCAGTTCATCACCATCATCGTCATCACCATCATCGTCATCACCATCATCGTCATCACCATCATCGTCATCACCATCGTCATCACCACCATCACCACCATCATCACCACTATTGTCAGTTTACAGTGAAGAGCTTGTAGCCTTGAGAGTTGCAAAACCTTTTTCAGAATTTGATTGCACAAAATTTAAGAGATCATAAACTCATTGGTTTTATTAGATTTTAAGTGTAGCACAAAATTGAAATAAATGGACATTATGTCTTGATACATCCTATAACATTTTTTATACAAATAACAATGTTTTGTTGGAAAACTGCAAGTGTGTTTCTTACAGATAAGATCTACTGAAAATAGAATGTATGATACAAAGCTAGCCACTTAGGGCGTGTAAATTTTAAAATTCAAAAATCCCCAGTAGTTATTAAAAGAATTAAAAGACAATAAACAGTTGAATGATATATTTTATTAAACCCAGCTCAATCAAAATATTATTCCAATATGCAACACCTTTAAAAAAGAAGCAGCCAAGGTTGTACCTTGCATTGACAGCCAAACTGGCCAGTGCTAAGAGGCACCCAGATGGTACTGGTTTTGAAAGCATGAAGGGGTCATGTAGAGCAGCAGAGGCTTGGCAGGCACTGTGAGAGGCCAGGAGAGGCCACTGTAGAAGGTGTGGCCTGAGGACAGTTGAATGCCTAGTACTGGAGTGGCCATACAGAGAAGTTGAGGCTAATGTCATGAAGAAAGCCTGCAAGAAGCTATTGGTGAAAGTGTAGCCCCGTTGAACTAGAAGGCTCCATCATTATGAAGATTCCAGTACTATGGGATGACCACCCAGAAGAGAAACAGCATTGGGGTGGAGTCTGCGTGAGCTTAGAAGAAAAGCTGTGTATGCTGTAGAGGGTGGAGGCAGGGAGGTGAGGCAGGCCCCTTTAAGGAGCCCAGAAGACTTTGAGTGAATCTCAGATGATCAGACATCAAGTTTTCACTTTTGGAGTTTGTTTTTTCTTTGTTCTGTGATTGTGTCCTGGTGCATCCCTTTTGAAGTGAGAAGATATCTAATTTAATTCTGATTTGTATGGGAGTTCACAGCTGAAAGGACTTTAAATATTTACAAGATATTTTGGGTTTTTAAAGAGATTGGCTATTTTATT
>LOJH01024872.1:0-18959 GCA_001685095.1 Ellobius talpinus
CTCTCATCTGCACCACTATCACCCGGTTTCCTTTTCTTCTTCTACAGTCTCCCTGTATAGCCCTGGCTATCCTGGAACTCAGTGATCTGAATGTTTCTGCGTCTACCTCCTAATACTAGGATTAAGGCATGTGCCACCAAGCCCCATGTAAAGAAGAAAATTATTATAGAGTACTTGTCTAGCATGTAGAGAAGTTCTGGGTTTAATCCTCAGTATTGGGGAGAGGGGAAGCATGAGATAGAAATTTTAAATATGTAGATTTCAATTACCTAAATGACATTTGAATTTGATTTAAGATTAATTATTTTTCTTTTATATATATGGTTATTTTGTCTGCATGTATGTCTGTGTGTATCATGGTTACAGTGCCCTCAAAGGCCAGAAGAGTGCATTGGAACCTGTGAAACTAGAGTTAGATTGTCAGCTGCCATGAATTTATATTTAGAAAAGGCCATACAGGGGGCTGGAGAGATGGCTCAGCAATCAAGAGCACTGGTTGTTCTTCAGAGGGCCTAAGTTCAATTCCCAGCAACCACATGGTAGCTCACACCCATCTGTAATGAGATCTGGTGCCCCTTCTTGCCTACAGGCATACATGCAGGCAAAACACTGTATACATAATAAACAAATAAATAAATAAATAAACCTTTTAAAAATGTTCAAAAAAGGAAAAGAAAAGGCCATACAAAGCATGATTAATACTCAGTATTATAAGATATTTTTGAGCTGGGTGGCGGTGGTGCATGCCTTTAATGCCAGCACTCAGGAGACAGAGACATGTGGATCTCTGTGAGTTTGAGGCCAGTCTGGTCTACAAGAGCTAGTTCAGGACAGCTAGAGCTGTTACAAAAAGAAACCCTGTCTTGAAGAAAATCTTTTTTTTTGTATGAATGTTTGTTCTGCATGCATGTGTATCATATGTGTGTCTTATGATTGTAGAAACCAGAAGAGGGCATTGGGTCTCCTGGAATTGGAGTTATATACAGGTGGTTTTGAGCCATCTCTCTAACCCCAATATTTTAGGAGTTCGAGACCTCCTGATTATCAGATAGGATATTAGAACCCTGGATTTCTGGCTTCTTTCAAAATCCAGGCCTATTCTGGTGTCATGTAATTCTTGTCTGTGATATGGATAAAGTATTAGCTGTTGGAGGGGTATGTGTCCTAGTTAGGGTTATTGTTGCTGTGATGAAACACCAGGACCAGAAGCAACTTGGGAAAGAGAGGTTTTATTTTACTCACAGTTCCATGTAATAGTTCATCATCAAAAGCAGTGAGAGCAGACAGGAACCTAAGCAGGGCAGCAACCTGGCTGGAGGCAGAAGCTGATACAGAGACCATGGAGGAGTGCTGCTTTGCTCCCTGTGACTTTCTCAACCTGCAGTTCTTATAGATCACAGGACTACTAGCCCAGGGGTGGCTCCACCCACATCATTCACTACTTGTGAAAATGCCCTTACAGGCTTGCCTGCAGCTTGATTTTATAGAAGCATTTTCTCATATGAAAAAAATAGATTAATCTCTCAGATAACTAGTTTGTGTCAAGATGACATAAAAATTAGCCCAGTATTGAAAACTCCAGAGAATTATAATAGCCAGAGGACTTAAAATAATTTTGTGTTGGGAATGGTTGGGGTGTGTCTTTAAACCCAGCCAGCACTTGGAAGCTGGGGTAGGTGGTTGGATCTCTGTGAGTTCAAGGTTAGCTTGGTCCACATAGTTAGTTCCAGTTCTAGTATTTAATCCAGTGTTCTCCCTATATGTAGAGCAGCAGTTTGTCAGTAGTGATGTTTATCATTAGTTAGGATGGTTTAATAAAAAATATGTGTATATAGTTAGTAGAAGGTAAAAACATAGCAGAAACAAAACAAAACAAAACTCAGATGACAAACTATGGTCTGGAAAATGGCTCAATGGTTAAGAACACTTGTTGCTCTTCCAAAAGACCTGGGTTCAATTCCCTGCACCCATATAATGTTTCAAACCATCTGTAACGCTGTTCTGACCTCCTCAGATACCAGGCACCACACATGTGCACAGATACACATGCAGGAAAACACTCATAAAGTTTAACATTAAAAAAAAGTTAAACTGAAAGAATTAGATATAGAGGGGAATGTGAGATCTAATGTTTGTTTGCTTGCTTTTTTTCATTTCCTCTTTTCTTTCTTTTTCTTTTTAAGATGCTAACCTACCTGGGGAGATGATACTGATAATGGAAAGTAACAAACATTGATAGAGTGAGGTCTTGGAAAGGATTAAAAGTGCTTATATTGGGATGAGTAATGATTTATAACTTCAGAGCTCAAATTTACCTCAAAGAGTACCATATTTTTGGGCCATCAGTAGACTAGATTAGTAAAAGATAAGTAGATTCTTATGTGGGGCCAGGAATGTGGCTCAGTTATAGAGTGCTTATCTAGCATGCAAGAGCTCTGAGTGTGCTCCAAAACGGGTGTGGCAAAACTCCTCAGTCTCATGCCTTGACTCAAATTGAAAAGAAGTATTTATTTTTCAAATTTCGGTTTTTGCTGATAGGAAAGGGTACAGGCCAATACTTGAGTGTTCTTTCAAATACCTGTGTAGTGTTGTCTCAGCTTCAGATTTAAGCAGATTTTGTTTTGTTTTGTTTTAGAAGACCTATTTAACATTGTACATAGAGATTTCTTAAAAAGAAAATTCTAGCTGTAGACCAGTAAAATTTGCTCTGTAGACCAGTCTGGCCTGGAACTCAGAGATCTGCCTGCCTCTGCCTCCCAAGTGCTTGGATTAAAAGTATGCACCGCCACTGCCCACCCAAAATGAAATCTTAACCATTAATATATCTTCCTTAATTGGTTGTAAAAAGCACAACGTAGCAATTTTCCTTTACCTAGTCTTGGACCCTGTAATGGAAAAAGTGAAGGTTATCTTCTGATCATTGTGCATATTTTCACTATATTCTATGGTTGGAAGCTTTATAGAATTTAGGTTAATTTTTAAATTATATTAGGACCCCCTGTCCTACACCAGTTTTGGTGGGCAACACAGTAGAGCCAGTCCTGTTGGCAGAGGTGTGTGTGAGCCAGCCCTGAAATTGTGAGCACGAGAGATAGGGGCAACAGCAGGAAAACTAATATGAGTTCCAATGAGGGCCCAGCATCAATAGTATATCTGATACCAGAGGCCTCAAACCAGACCAGTGACTCTCTGTGATGAACATTTGCAAGTCAAGATATATGGATAAAAGGGTTTACTGCTTGACTCACTGTGTCACAGTACAGCTTCCATGACGAGATTGATTTTTCTTTCTCTCTTTTTTTCTTTTTTTTTCTCGGATTTTAGTTTATTTTGTGGGAGAGGCTGCAAGGACAGAGGATGGATATGAATGGTTGCAGAATGAATAAGATGGAGATGCATGATGTGAAAGACAAAAAATAGAAAGTATAAAAATTATATTAGGAATGGGGACGTGGCGCAAGTATAAACATGAACTTCGGTGTAAGGAGATCTCCACTGTTGAAAACTGACCAACTGTGAGTCTGGGGATAGACCTACACTTACAGTTCTAGCTGGTTGTGGGGAATTGAGGGAAGAAGACCATATGAGCTCAGGAATTGGCAACAGGGCAAAACCATGGCTCAGAAAAAAAAGCACTTGAAAGGCAGAGGCAGAGGATCAGTTGTATAGCATGGTTGAGTCTGCTTAGAGCTGTAGGAGACCGTGTCTCTAACAACAAAAAAGTAAAAGCGAAAAAAGATGAAATTTAAAAATATTGAGAAAACTTTGACTGCTTAAGATACCCATATAATTCAAAGCATGGTGGCACACTCCCTTAATCCCAGTACTCTGGAGGCAGAAGGTGGATCTCTGTGAGTTCAAGGTCAGCCTGGTGTGCACAGCGAGTTCTAGGACAGCCAGCACTAAATAGACCTTGTCTAAAAAAATAACAACAAAAACCCTACATATTCTGTGTTGCCATTATGGTATTGATCTTAGTGTCTGTTTTGAGATGTTCTCACTGTGTAACTCTGCCTGGTCTGGAAGTCGAATGTAGACCAGGCTGGCCTTGAATTTAGAGGTCCACTGCCTTTACTTTTGAGTGTCAGGATTAAAGGCAAGGGTCATGTAGGGGTCATGTTGGGTGGTGGTGGCGCACACCTTTAATTCCAGCACTCGGAATTAAAAAGGAGAAATTTGTTTCTCTTTCTCCCAGATTTTATCAAGTAGTCACCACTTTGATGACTAAATCTTAGTCCACTGCAAGGAGTGAAGGAAGAGGAGAAAGAAGGAAGCCTTAACACCATCCTGAGTTGGAAAGGGGGGAAAACAGCTCCTGATAGGAGGTAGAGGAAGGAGGATCTCTGTTACATTTGAGGCTAGCCTGGTCTACATAGTGAGCTCCAGGTCAACCAGGACTACATAGAGAGACCCTTCTCAAAAACAGCCAAGCCAGGCAGTGGTGGCACACGCCTTTAATCCCAGTACTCGGGAGACAGAGACAGACGGATCTCTGTGAGTTCGAGGCCAGCCTGGTCTGTAAGAGCTAGTTCCAGGACANCTAGTTCCAGGACAGGCTCCAAAGCTACAGAGAAACCCTGTCTGAAAAAACCAATAAACAAATAAACAAGCAAATAAATAGATGAATAAAGTGGGCCAGAGTCCTCCTGAGTATTTTGTATACTTATCAATACACAAAAGACATGCCCTGATTACCTTGTTCTTCTTTATCTGGTCTTCAGGTGTGTTTTGTTGTTGTTTTGTTTTTATTTTTTGCCGTACCAATTCTTGTGAAATACAACTTTGAGTCCTTGTGTTTGAGAAATAGCTATAAACAGAAGCATATTCTGTTGTATAGGACATTTCAGTGCACTGCTAATTTGAGCATTTCCTAAAAAGAGAAGTTTGTTGTCATTAGTGTTTTCTTTTGCTTTGGTGACAGCAGATACTGCTGATGGTTTTTACTTCGGTTGTGCTGGCATAGACAAATTCAGGTGTTGAGATTAAGGATTGTGGCTGCTAAAAGTGGGCCAGGTGCTGCGATCTACATAATCTATTGGCACTACTATTGAAGACTGTTGACTCTTTACTTTGGGCTTTTAGTTTACTTTACTCTTTAAAGGGAAGAAAATGGCCAGGCATGGTGTCATACACTTTTGAGGCAGAGGCTGGTGACTATCTGAATTCAAGGCCAGTTTGGTCTACATAATGAGACCCTGTCTTAGTAAATAAATTACCCTTGAACATTTATTTCTTAAAAAGTACCTTTCAGCTCTGCATGGATCATTGAGCCTTTGGAAGGAGGCTAAGAATGTTTCCTGTTGGGGTTGGAGAGATGACTTAGCACTTAAGAGAGCACTTGTGGCGCAGGCCTTTATTTCCAGCACTTGGAAGGCAAAGGCAGGCAGGCGGATGGATCTTTTGAGTTTGAGGCCAGCCTGGTCTACAGAGTTAGTTTCAGGGCAGCCAGGGCTATGCAGAGGAGCCCTGTTCTCTGTTTTGAATAACCAAAAAATAAAGCACTTTCTGCTGTTGCTGAGGATCTGGGTTTGACTTCCAGCACCCACATGGTGCCTCACAGACATCTCTAACTCTGCTTTGCGAGGATGCTGTGCTGTCTTGGGCTCTAAGACACCAGGAGTGAAAGTCCAGGGTGCTCAGACATACATGCAAGCAAAACTTCCACACAGAAAGTAATGTCATCAAAGTGTTAACAGAATGTTTTCTGTGCTTAGCCATTCCTTCAACTCCAAACATAAGTGAGAGGGGCGGGGGTCTGCATCCACTTGGGGAATGACGCTTTTTATTTATGCCATTCTGCTATGGAGTGCGTTTCAAGTGCAGCCTTTACCTTCGCTCAAAGCCCTTGGAAGGAAAGTGCCTAAGAGGTAAACCTCATGTTCCTTTGAGGTTGCTAACCACTCTTTTTCTTTTTCTTTTTCAGTGAACGAGATAATTGGGAGAGACATGTCCCAGATTTCTGTTTCCCAAGGCCCAGAAGTGAGCAGAGATGCTCCTGTCCCATGTCCCAAGTCCCCAGATATAGGAAGATCTGATGGGCTCTAACAGTGCTCACTGCAGCTTTGTGCCCACTACCTGCTTCTCTTTTGGACCTTGGGTTTCCAACCAGACTTCAGAACCTGTTCCAGGAGTTGAACTCTGTGGGAAAAGCATCATTCCTCCACCTCAATCAAGCCTTGGGCAAATTTTGTAAAAGAACAGGAACAGCATAAGCTGTTTAAGCTGTGGGAAAATGAGCTTTGCTTTTTTATGTATATTTAAATAGGATACTTTTATATGATGGGTGCTTTGAGTACGAATGCAGCAGAGGTGCTGCTCCTGCAGGTGACCTGGTTGCATAGCTAGGGTTAGTCATTTGTACTGTTTTCTGATCATTTGAGAGCCCTTTAGTCTTGATGATATTTTTAAAATATGAAATTTTGATAAAACCTTTTAGAGGCAGACAAAAATTATCCTAAGCCCATGCTTACACCTCAAAAACTTAGCATGCATACTAAAGCCTTTCATAGATTCATAGGAAGTAAAGCCAAATGTAGCTCGTACTCTTTATAAAAAGTACAATGTTAGGTAAGTCAAGAAGAGACCATTCCATCATTGAAGAGTTGGAATATGAATACATTCCAGAGCATAGTCTTTCTGTAACTTTAGATAGTCATCAAGCAGTCTCTCCACTAGCTCCATGTTCAAGCTGTTTTCTTCCCTCAGGACCTTGGGTAAATGGTCATTTGTAAGGTGAATTTCAAAGGTAGGATTTTAGCTTGGGTAGTTATTTTCTACCCACCTAACTTTTCAAGTGGGAGCACCTGCCATGAGTCTGTAGTTTTTGAAGCCAGTCTCCTGATAGTTTAGGCTTTGCAGTTTTAACTCTTAAAGTCAGGCTGGCAGTGTCAGGAGCTAAGTATGAATGAGCTGTGTACTAGGAGGGACAGAGAAGATGCAGGACTCCAGATGAGAAGACTTAAGATTCACCATGGCATGGAAGGCTTTATCTCCTATTCTATTTACAGCCTGCAATGACTCTGTCCCACAGTGTCCTGACTGTATGATCTAAAAACCAGCCTTTTCTCCAGAAGGCTTTGAGGCACATCCAAAAAATGAGGTGGTGTCATAGACCTGTCCTTCCACACCAAAGACAACCCTGGTGCTGCTGCTGGTGAGGCTTATGTCCGAGGCAGGGGCCAGCAGAAACTCCAGCCTGCTGTCTACCAAAGGAGGTGCCCTAGTTGGGTACTGTTCCCAAACCCTGCCTTTACCCTTCCCTTTTAAACTCCCTGAATTTTACAGTATGTTTTCAAATTAAATAGTGTGCTTTTTCAGGAAGCAAATTGAGTGCCTACAAGTGAGACATTGTGCTGCACTGGCTAAAGACTCAATGCTGTTACTCTAGGGGATTGTGACCCTTGATGGCAGGGCTTTCTTTACTAAGGCTACATCAGGCCTAAGCAGGGTATAGCCTGTTGCCCACCACCTCTAGTGAGCAGGGTAGGAGATACTGATTCAGAATGAGGGAAATATATTTGTTAACACAATGCTTTAGATGTCTCCCTTCAAACTAGTTAGAAAACAGTCTATCAGCAAATTGCTCTGGCCACTCCTGGAGCTGGATATTTTCTAAATTTCTCTGAAAGCGAGTTTTATATCAGTGAGTGTGGATAGTGAAATTTGCTTTAGGGCCTATGGTTGGTAGTCCACAGCTTCTACAGGGCATTGGCCTCTCAGGTGAATTTGCAGAGACTTGGCCAAATTTGCTTTCACCCTCTTTCCCCTGGGGTAGCTGCCTCATGTAGGGTCATTGCAAAACCCCTTGGGGTTGCTGTTTTGCTGCCTTCAAGAATAAAAGCCTCTATGATCCAGAGTTGCTATGCACCAAATTTTGATGCCTTTTAAATACCTTGATGCCTGTAGCATTAGAAATGCTTTCCTATTTAAAACAGGTTAGATTTTCAAATAGAGCTTTGTATTCTGTGTAATGGTTTTATATTAGCTTTGTATAAGCTTTCATGTAAGAGTCATATTTTTTGGCTTTGTAGATAGACTTAAATTTTTGTGCAAAATTATGATAAAGCACACATCCATTGGACTATGCAGATTGTGATGGTAAAGCACACATCCATTGGACTGTGCAGATTGTGATGGTAAAGCACACATCCATTGGACTGTGCAGATTGTGATGGTAAAGCACACATCCATTGGACTGTGCAGATTGATTTCTAGTAGCAGCACTCAGCAGCTGGGCATTTCCTAGCACATGCACTCTCCCCTCACCTGTGCTACACCTTGGGGTGAGGAACGAAGGAGCAGCCTTCTGTTTACTAGAGACGCAAGAAACATGGCTGAAAACATTAAAAAGAGATGTTTGGGTTTGTATGTGGTGCTGCTGCCCTGGGTACAACACACCACCACCCAGGACCAGCCAGTATCATCAGACCTCTGCTGGACCTAGCCGAGAGGCCCAGTTTTTAATATGTAGAACACATGGTCATCTTTAAGGCTCAGATGGGGTCAAGTTGAAACTGTGTTTTATAGAGTGGATGTTTAGGTGAAGGAATTGGTTCTCAGTTATGTTTACAGCACTTGGAATTGTGTTTTCTTGTATATTTTGTATTTTAAAATCTTTTATAGGAGTGCAGTGCTCCTTACACAAATACAAAGGGAAGATGAGCCAGCAGTTCAGGCTCCTCCTCGGTTACAGTGCTGAAATAATAAACAGTGACGATCAACAGTGTCCTTGAAATCTCAGTTTCTCTCCAGATGGGGCTGGTGTGTAACCCTTCGGGCCAGAGTTAAGGGCCCTGTGACTTGTTAAAAGTCTGCTTCATCAGGAATTTTCATTTACTTTACAGAGAAGATAGAGTTCAAAATTCCTCCTAGGATGAGTTCTGCATCCTTTAATGGGTGCAAAGGACACACCACAGTGTTTGCTGGGGTCTAGACAACTGGTCTTCCAAGGTGTCGCCAAGAAAACCTTGACAGAGTCCCCTTTAGAGTCAACCTGAGTTTGCAAGTGCTACTTGCCCTCTGGTGTTCTCTGGGGATATTGCAGCAGCACAATTTAGAATAACTGGGGTGGGTGGGGGTGTTTGTGGTAGGGGGGTATACAGCCTTGGCTGGATTAGAATTGACTGTGTAGACCAAACTAGATTTGGACTTAAAAGAGTCTTCCTCCCTGTGTCTCCTGAGTGCTGGGTTACAGACATGAACCATCACATCCAGCTGGTGATTTTGCCATCTGAAGCTCCTTGGTTCTGGCTGGAGAGGGCTTATTTAAAGCCATCTCTGGTGCTTTGTTTCTGAAGTCCAGGTATCCTGAGGGTGGGTGCTGACTCACTGCTGTTCTGCCTCTTGGAAGGATAGGGAGAGTAGAGCATTGGGGTCTCAGGCTCAGGTGGACCTGCTGATTCTCCCGAGTCACAAATACCCACACAGGCCTGCTGTGCACCCTTCAACCGGATCAAAGGCTTCCTGCGTGTCACACCATCACAACCCCAGTCCTGCCTGTAAGGTAGCCATCATCTTTAGGGTAAGCAGGCAGAGAAACAAGGGTATATGGGAGGAAGGAGAATGGTGCTGAGCTTGATCTTTTCCTGGTGCCTTTGAGTGCTTTGACAAGCCAGAAAGAAGCCGCTGGATCAAGGGCGCTCTGGACTTAGGAAAGGCATGTTAGCTGGGGACAGCTCTTCCTGGTTTTCTCTTCTACAAACACACCCACTCCTTGGGGGCTTGTAACACAGTGCGAGGCGAGTCACCAACAGGCATCAGAGTGGTGTAGTCATCAGGGGCCAGCTGCAGAAATAACACAGATTTAGGGGATGACGTTCCAGGCTCAGCTAGGCCCTCAGGCCCTCCCAGCCACACAGCCTCACCTGGTAGGCTTGGAAGACACTGAGGAGATCCTTCATACCAGCCGTATATGGGACCCCCTGCATTCGGACCAGGGCTCCTGGCTGTGACAACATTGAAGTGGGAGTAGAGGCCAAGGCAGTAGGAGGTGTGGTGAGGTAGCCCACAGTAGTGGGAGAAACTGGGGGGCTAGGGTGGGAGAGACAGTAATTTAGTCATACATCCTACCTATCCCACATGTCCTGCCTGCAGCCTAGACCAGGATCAGCCTCTCTTGCACCTCTACCTTGCGTTTGATCCTTTTTCCTTTCTGAACACTCTGACTCTACAGTGATATCTCCAGTCTGTCAGCCCGCCCCTGTAACTCCCTTGCCATCTCAAAGTGAAGTCTGATTTCTCACCGATCTTGGATTATCTGGGCCAGAAATGTAGCAAGGTACCTGGGGTAGTAGGCTGTGTAGTTCATGTACAGTTGAGTGGCCGGCCCTGGGTAGTAGGCAAGAGGAGCAGGGGCAGCAGGTACCCTGGCAGCTGGAAGCAGTGCAGATGAAGGATACAGTGCTGTTGTCTCTGTGGGAATGAGGGCTGGGGTGGCTTGGAAGGTGGCGTAGGTAGGTGGTGAGAGGCCTAAAGACAAGGAGCACATTTATAGAGATCCTACAGTTTCCCTGGATAGGGCAAGTAGGATGGAAAATGGTGGCTTGTAACATCTTGACTCCCACACGCCTCCTCTAGCCCATGAAGCACTCACAGGGCAGTTTGCAGGGTGGAGGGGACATGCCGCTGCGGCTCAAGGAACCCCCCATCAGCACACGACTCATCTCCTCTGTGGAACAAGGGACTACTTCCACGTAGCGTTCTTTCATCACTTTCTTGTGGCAACGCTGGGCAGCCGCCAGAGCACACTCCAATGACATCATCTGGATGAAGGCATCACCAGACGGCCGGCCCTGCGCACACCACCTTGTAAGCAGTTTGCCACAAATAAAAATGCCTTACTCCTAACACACCCTTTCCTACCCTGTTCGGGGACCCTTCCTAGCAGGAGCTTCACCTGCTGGTTGAGCACCATGTGCACACCGTGAGGCCTGATGTCAGCTGCTGCCTCTCCTAGAAAACTCAGAATGTCTTCAATGGTGGCTGTGTAGGGCAGGCCTCGGAGGCGTACACAGTCCCTTCCGGTCCCTCCTGCCAGTGGAAAGGGAATGGGCAGCAGCGGAGCAGTCAGTGTGGGAAGGAGTGGACTGGTTGCATAGCGGTTTAGGACCTAGTAAGAAAGGCAACAGGTTTATCACACTGTAGGAACCCAAGGCACACCCTAAGAAGCAGCATACTGGGACATGGGGAGTCTTGAGTGCTCACCTGCTGAACCTCAGCTGCAGTGCTCCTGAAGAGTTCAATGTATCGCTTACCCAGCATGCCTTTGTGCCTGCGCAGAGCAGCCTGTGCCTGTTCCTCACAGGCAAAGAGAGCAAAGGCATCTCCAGTTGGCCTGCCATCAGGGTGGCGCACAAAGAGCAGCCCATCAGCACCCCCAGTCACTGGGCACTCTGGTCCCAGGAAGCCTAGGACATCTGTTGGCCCGGCTGAAAAAGGGAGTCCGCGTAGCCTCAGGATCACTTGGTCTTCCTGGGACAAGAAGCGGGCCACCTCTAGGGATGTGCCTAGGTTGAGAAAACAGGAGCCGCTTGCTGATTTAATCCTTGTAACATGCACCACAGATGTCGGACCCCAACACACAGGGGACCCAAGAAGCAAAGAGTGGGGGTAAATGGGCTATAGAAGAAGACATAATAGAACTCGGGCCTTCTGTGGGCACACTCACCCCCTGCGATCTTTACGAATTCCTCCCCTGTGGCTTTATATACCTGTGGGTACAGAAAGCAGCCCATAGGTCTCAGTCCTTACTCAGCTTTGCCCTGCTCCACTTCTAGCCCAAAGCCCCACCTCAATATAGCGGACACCCATGTGGTGCTTGTGTCTCTGCAGCGCTAGGTCCCGCTGCTCGCTGTCCACGAATCGGATGAGGGCCTCGCCATTTCTGCGGCCCTGGGCGTTGAGACAGAGCGCTACACCACCCCTGTGGAGCCAGTGTTGTTAGTGCCTCCTGGGTAGACTTGCCCTCTTACCCCTCCCATCCTGCCACACCCACCTGGCAATGTTGAGCCCTTTGAAGAATCGAGCCACATCCTGGTCTGATGACTGCCAGGGCAACCCACGGGCCCGTACTACAGTCTCATTGTCCACCACATCAGCCTTGCTGCTGTGGGGGCAGGGCACAGGATCAGAGCTGTCCAAATGTTGTCACCCCCACCCCTGCTCCCACACTCACCAAGGCCCTGTTTCATATTTCTGCTTTACCACCTCTGGCTTCGAAAACAACTGACCTGAGAGGAGATGGCATGGGGGTCAGCAGGGTCTGGTGGAGGAAGTCTCCCCACCAAGCTCTGCAAAAATAGGACAGGTGAGGGAATTGAGGAGGTGATAGAGGGGTTTCCACCTTGTGTTCTCTTAGAGAAGGTCACAAGTCTGCAAAAGGACTCAGAAATGGGCATCACCCAGCCCCGATAGTGGATGACAAGCTGCGCAAGAGTCTTACCATTGGGCCCTTCAAGTAGGTGGAGAATAACAGCTACCATGGTCTTCACCTCCCAGACCCCAAAGTCATCTTCGGTCGCATCTGTTTCTAGTCCCAAGTCTACAGGCAGAGAAATGTCTACTAGGGCCCAGGTCCACACACCCACGTTGCCCCCCAAACACCCGCAGAATCCTAGCAAAGACTAGTTATGACCCGTCTCACACATGCACCTACAGGCCCTCAGACCAAACACAGACATGCCCACATTCCAGATATATCCCAGCATAGATGCAGACATGTGTACCCTAAAGGACAAGGCCAATAACAGACTTGCCTACATCGATATAACCCATACAGCAGTGTGCACATGCTCAGATTAGCCACCCCTCCACCTTAATTTTGCTGGATCACAGGTACCCTGTGCCATGGTTCCCACTGTGAGGTCCCTGGCGGGGCAGGCGCTTGGATGCTGCATATGAAACTCTCTGCGGAGGTCGTAGAAGGAGAAGAAGGTGTCCGGGAGCACCAGGTTCTGGGAGCACGTGGGAGTAGGGATGAAGAGGTGAGCCGAGGTGTCTGGCCATCCCCACAAAGACAGGGATCTTGCGAACCCAACCACCCTGTGCCCTCAAATGGCATACCTTCCTGGAGGCCTCAGGGTGCAGAACCTGTCGCAACAGCTGCTGCCCATCAGTGCAGAGCACGTAGGGGCCCCCGCCCAGCAGAGCCACATCCCTGCTCACCAGCTGTGAGAACTGGGGACAGGGAGAGTGGAGACTCAGACATAGATTCACAGCTAGGCAGGCTGAAACTGGGGGTAGGAGGAGGGGGGGACTCAGGCTGCAAAGCTGGTTCAGCAGGATGTTCTGCCCTGCCCTGCCTGGGAAGTAGAAGGCGGTGCTCTATACGTCCCAGGCTCCTAATCCCCACCCCTGCCCTAGTCCACTGTCACCTCCTCCTGGCCAAATGAGAACAGTCACACATAACCCAAGCCCCCATCAAACACACTCCAGGAGTCTGGAGCTGGGCCAGAGCAAACACCTGGTGGAGTGAGGCAAGCAGGTGGAGAGGGGAGGGGCAAAGCAGGTTAAACCTGTCCTGGACCAGGCGCCACCCTCAGACAGGTGGGGGAGGCTCACACCTGCCTGAGGGCCAGGAGGCTCATGGTCAATGGCAGCCCCGCCCCTTGGTCTGACCAACCCAGGAACGGAGAAACACCAAGGACAGAGCTTCAGACTCGGACACTAGCGGCAACCCGAGCTTTGACCCACACCATATCGACCAACTGGCACTGAACTGTTTACTCATAGAGGGGGTGGAACTCTGAAGGCTGCCCAACACGCTCCTGCCTCTTCCCTGCAAATTCTGTGACACTTTTCAGCCTAAGGCTGATAGAGCAAGACACCCAGATTTTCGGCAGCACCCTCACAGGTGAGCAGTAGGTTAGGCCTGGAGCCCTTCTGTAACACGCTCAGATTCAGCATCTTTGTTTCCTCACTAAGAACCACAGAGTTGGAAGCGGAAAGAACCTATGCTTCTAAAGGACTTAACACTCATTACAACTCGGTCAAGGGGGGTGAGTGAGCAGCGCAGATAGGGAAAAAGCAGTGAAGCTGACTCCCACTTGACCCGGGTTTGGGGGGTACATGCCCCTAGGCCTTTGTGCTCAGCAGGCAGGTAGCCCCCAGGTAGAGTACGGACAGCACCCTCGCCTGGCCAGTCAGCTGGGACAGGCCTAAACCAGCAGCCCTCGCCTAGCGGCGTCTGCCCCTGAAGCAGACACCGCCCGACGCCCCCGCTCCAGCCGCTCCCAGACAGCAGGGACCAGCGATCTAGGGCCAAACTTGAGCCCCTTGACCCTATTTCTGTATCGGCTGGACCTCGCTCCTCTGCTAGCGGGGAGTGTGGGCCGGGGGGAGACGAAGGGACCTCGGGGGTGGGTCCCTCAACCGCTATTGTCACCCCCTCAACAAGAGTGGGTGCCTTGTGAAGGTTGGAAAGGAAGGTGCCCCTAGGAATGGCCTAGCACGCGCTCATGCGGTAGTCACTCAAAGTTTCAAAGGAGACCTTGTCCTACTGTCCGTGCCAGTGGGTCGCGCGGCGCTCCAGGCTTCGCCTCCTGCCTCCCCCACCCGCCGGCGAGGTAGCGTCTCTGCCACCCAGCTGTTCCACAACCCACGCGGGCCCCACGCTCACCTGCTGCAGCACCTTGTCCAGGGACTCCGCCCGCGCTAAGCTGTCTGCGCTGAGGCCGCTCGCCTCGCGGCACTGTGGACTCAGGGCAGCTGCCTCAGCGCGAACTAGCGACTTGTGAAGCGTCCCCACCTAAGAGCAGCAAGGGTAGCCCGATGAGCCGCTGTGCTTCGCGGCTGTGCCCCGCCACCTTTTCTTCCACCTTACCTGTCGGCTATGCGGCTCCACCACTTGCCAGACTAGGAGGATTAAGTCGGTCTCGTCCGAGCCTAGGTCCGGCCCCAGCGCACCAGCAGTGGCCCCGAACAAAACGACCAGCGACTGGGACCCTGGGCAGGGGTCTGTGGCGGAGTCTACTGCGGGATCTGGGCCCGGGGGTGGGGGCGGAGGCGGCGGTGGAGTCATGGCCGCAGAGGAAAGGGGCGCTCGGCCACACGCACGCGGACCGACGAGGCGCACGCACACACCGACCGACGGCAGACAGACGATCTTGGGCGGGATCCGGTGTGTTAGGGGCGGCACCTGCGGCGGGGCTGTGGCAGTGGGAGCTGCAGAGACCCGCCCGCGGTGCCCTTTGGAGTTGGGCGGCGCGGCGGCTGGTTCCAGCCTACTCCCGCGAGTTACCTGCGGCCCCGAGTGCCACGTGATCGGGGCGGCCCCGGGAACCTCGGGGGAGGGCCAGTACCCTGCCCAGGAGGCGAGAGCTCACTTTAGCCTTGGCGTGCTTCTCCGCTCCTCGGTGGCTGGAGTCCCACCTCTTGGTGAGGTCCTGCGGGACTCCTGGGACGAATCTATTCTTTCTCCTACTTCCTCTCCAGCAGGCAGAGTTCTCCGCAAAAGAATGTGCAGGATCAGAGGCCTTTTCCATTCCGCCAGGGTCACGAGGAACCCGTGGAAGTCACCAAGAGTCAATCTAGGGACTGTAGGGGCTCACGACGTGCGTCTTGGGTGTTAATGGAAGCCACAAAGGGTCAAAAACCGACAGTGAGCGCTACCACGTATCCTCTGGAAGCCGGTGGGAGAGATCTGTTGGGGAAAGGGAGGGCGGCAAAGATCAAGGGTTCTTAGAGCTGTGGGCGGTCACTAGAGATCACAGGGAAGGACGTGTCCATACAGGTGTTAGAGTCGGTCTTGGACTGCGTCGGCGGCGAAGTGCCGGCAGTGCAAAGCGCAGTCACTGTAGACGCGAGGGTTCAGGCCTTGATGCCAGGGAAGGAGCACCTCTCCTCAAACCCTAGAGAGCTGCATCCTAAGTGAGGCTAAGCCAAATAAATGGTCGGGACCTGGAGACAGACAGCCTACCTACCCTACTTGGGGATTGCCTGCCTGTTTTCGTCTTTCTTGGATGATAGACGTGTGATCTGGATACTGAAAGCACCCTGGCAGGTACCGGAGAGCGGTAAGCTAAGTACCTGCGTGTGCAGGCTACGCAGGTACAAAGCCTGCATCCCAGCCCGGTTCAGACTGGTTCCATTCTCCCCACGGGGTTTGGTGAGACTCCCTTACTGCTGTTCCCAGGCTGCCCTGTGAACTCTGGATAGTTTTCCTTCTACTCAGCTGTAACTAGAAGTCTGGCGGGAGGAAAGAGCTACAGCCTGGGGTGGGACCGAAGAGATGCAGGATGCCTAAGCCAAGACTAAAGAAGAACCTCGTGTGTTCGGAAAAGCGGGGTGCTACATATGAATCTAGAATAAAAGGGAGCCCAGAACCCGGGCGCATCCCCAACTCATACCCAAGGAAAGAGTGTGGAGCCAGGGAACCTAGAGTGGATAAGTGCACCTCCCGGGTCTTCCCACACAGTAGCGCAGAAACACAATGACGAGATATAGTGGAAGGTGGTTGGTGGGAGAACCCTGCAATCCCCATCCGGACGGCCCACCCGCAGCCAGCCTCCTAAGCTCCGCCCCTGACGATAAGCCTGGAATGTCAAATATTTGCTCCAGGAACCCGGCGAAACCGTGAGGTAAAGCCCCTCCTATTCCGGAGCGCGCCTGCGTCAGTTCAGACTTTTCCTTAGGACACTCCCTTCCGACTAGTTCCTTCTACCCGCTTCTCCCCACCCCTCGTCCTGGTTATTTAACGTCAAGGCCTGCAACACCACAGCCTCCGGTTCAGTGGGACAGAGCCCTAGCGTGCGTACGCCGCTGTACCGGTGCTCCCGGGTCAGTCTCTACCCACAGCCTCCCAGCAAGGCTTACTGCTTCGTTTAACTTGTAAACCTCGCCTCCCGATTCTCAGGAAACCTTTGTGGAATACCTGGCTGTCCTGAGCCCACTGTTCCGGGGTTCCCACTAGGTGAAGCACAGTACTGATAGACTGGGTTGCTCCTTTCAACTCTGGTGCGCTCATCCGGCCATTCCCCATGGTAAAACTATACTAGACCCTCAAAATCTTTGGTTTTTATTTGTTTTATCACATTTATTTGTGCTTGTGTGTAGGTGCGTGCATGGCACAGCGCTTGTGTGGAGGTCAGAGGACCACCAGGATGAGTTGGTTCTCTCCTTCCACGAAATGGATCCTGGGCATGGGACTCAAGCAAGCCATCTTTACCACAGCTGTTTTATTCTTTGAGACCAATTCTCATGTACCCATGTCCTGGCTAAATAGCAGAGGCTGAGCTTGCCAATCCGATTTTCTTGCCTTCACCTCCCAAGTGCTTGGGAACCCAGACTGAAAGTGCCTCTGCACTCAAAAGTCAGAGGCTGGAGGATGGCTGCAAAGATCCAAGCTAGCCTGCTATCCAAGTTCCAGGTCATAAATCAACGAACAAAACCTGTAAGATTAGTAGCTGAGTGTGGGCTTGCAATCACCACACCCAAAAGGTTAAGACAGGAGTTCCAGGCTACCCCGAGCTACATAAAATAAACTAATTTTTAAAATTAGTTCTTTAGCAAGGCAGTGGTGGCTGCTCATGCCTTTAATACTAAAGCTCAGGAGGCAGAGGCGGGCAGATCTCTAAGTTTGAGTCCTGTTTGGTCTACAGAATCAGTGACAGGACAGCCAATACTACACAGAGAGAACCTGTCTCAAAAAAAAGCAAACAAAAATTGTTTATAGTTAAGTGTGGTGGTGTGTGCCTAAATCCCCATACAAACAAGTTCAAGGCCAGCCTGGTCTAGGACAGCCCCAGAACAACCAGAGGTGCAAAGACCCTATCTCAAAACAAACAGATCAAATAATGATGGGTCCTAGATTACCTAATCATTCAATAAGCAACTTTGCACTCCTTACCCTCCCCCGTGAAGCCAATTATTTTGTAAAGAGAGTCTTGGGGCTGGGTAGATGGCTCAACAGTTAGGAGTACTGACTGTCTTTCCAGAGGACCTGTGTTCAATTCCCAACACCCACATGGCAGCTCACAATTGTCTGAGACTCCAGTTCCAGGGTTCCCAACCCCCTCAGATAGACATACATGCAGGCAAAACACCAATGTGTGTACATACATACATATATACATAAAAAGAGTCTCACTATTGTAGCCCTTGGCTGGTCTGGAACTCACTATTTAGACCAGGGTAACCAACACCCTCAGACATACATGCAGGCAAAACACCAATGTATGTACATAAATACATACATACAAAAAAGAGTCTCACTATTGTAGCCCTGGGCTGGGCTGGAACTCACTATTTAGACCAGTCTGGCTCAGACTCACAGAGATCTGCCTGCCTCTGATTCCCCAGTGCTGGGATTAAAGGTATGTGTCACCATGCCTGACTGCTTGCTTCCTTCCTTTTTTAAAAATACATAATTTATTTTTATTTTATGTTCATTGATGTTTTGCCTGCATGTATGTTGGTATGAGGGTGTCGGAAGCCCTGTAAATGGAGTTACAGACAGCTGTGAGCTGCCATGTGGGTGCTGGAAATTGAACCTGAGTCTTCTGTAAGAGCAGCCAGTGCTCTTAACCGCTAAACCATCTCTCTAGCCCCTTTTTCTTTCTTTTTTATTTTATTTTTTTAATTTAATGTGTGTGTGTGTGTGTGTGTGTGTGTGTGTGTGTGTACTATGTGCATACCTGGTACTCACAGAGAACAGAAGAAGTTGTCAGATGCCCTGGAACTGGAGTTACCCATGACTGTGAATCACTGGTGGGTGCTGGGAATTGAAAAAGGTTCCTCAGCAAGAGCACCAAGCGCTCTAAACTACTGAGCCATCTCTCTAGTCCCTGCTTCTGCTTTCTATGCCAGCAATGACAAGTTCCTTTGGACCAAGGACCCTTTCCTTTGGTGGCTTTTCCTCCCAACCCACCTCTGCTCTTCATCGGCATTTTTGCCTCTCAAAGTACAGGTCGGGGGGCTGGAGAGATGGCTCAGTGGTTAAGAGCACTGCCTGCTCTTCTAAAGGT
>LOJH01024873.1:6979-18958 GCA_001685095.1 Ellobius talpinus
AGAAAGGAAAGAGGAGGAGGTAGGACCCTAAGGGAGAAAACAGGGTCCGATGATACATGGAAAACTGACAGGTCGGTAGACCCCTTCCTCCTTCCCCCCCTCTCCACACACACACACACAAACATGTAATAAATTTTAAAGTCATCTTCATTCTCTATAATCCTTTCCTAACTACCTCAGGGTTTGACCTCACTAGTTAGTCACACAACAGTGCCTCCTGAAGAGGTGGACAAAGGAAAAGCTCCAATGCCAACTTTCTGAGAGGGAGCTTCTCAACTCTTCCCCAAATCCCCTTAGGGATATCACCTCACAGTTCCAGGCCTGGAGACCTCCATTAACTGTCTAGAAAATGCCCAAGCATTTCACAGAAACTTCAAAGAAGTTTCAACAAACATGGTCCATTTTTCCAGTGGCTGGGGATCCCTAAACTCCTTTCCATGCAGATGACAGAGTCCCCGATTCTAGGTCAAAGTTGAGAGTAGTCATCACAGACCACATTCTGAAGACGGG
This sequence comes from Ellobius talpinus, assembly GCA_001685095.1. Classification (NCBI taxonomy): domain Eukaryota; kingdom Metazoa; phylum Chordata; class Mammalia; order Rodentia; family Cricetidae; genus Ellobius; species Ellobius talpinus. Next base: position 7,490 of record LOJH01024873.1, read on the forward strand.
GCAAAGCACCCCCAGATTCTTAGTTCTTTCACAGTACATGCAATAGGAAAAACCAACCTAACAAACAAAAACAACAACAACAAAAAGACAGCAGATGCAGTAAAGACCAGTTATGAGGCCAGGGCAAACCAAAGTTGGGGGAGGGGGGGCTGAACCTGGAGCTACTAAGAGCCAAGGAGAACAGGATTTTACCTGTCTTCATCCCTACTCCTGAAGTACCCCCAAACTTCAAATCATCACATCTAAACATTCAAGGAACAAAAGAGTAAGGAATAAGGAACTCCAAGATTCAGGGCCTCTCCTCACCATCATTCCAGAAGTTACCATAACTGATACCAGGCCCTGCTTCTACTTCCTTACTTTGCCGTTCTAGCTCAGTAATGCATTCTTCATTTACTGAGAACCTTCCTTCACTGCGACCAGACCCCTCTAGGCAACACCGGAGCCGCTCAGTTCCCTTTTCAACAGCCATTTTTCCTGAAAAGATCGCCTCTCGCTCAGCTAAGAACCCCCGACACTGGCCGCCTCTGGGGACCCAGCCTCAGCTACCCTCGGGGCTGGGCGTAGCTCTGACCACTCCATACCTTCTGCCAAATGGGCTTCCCCTCCCTGGCTGCCGGGTCCCCGACCCAGTTCCTTCTTCCATACCGCGGGGCTCAGAGTACCAAGGCCGGCCCCGGTCCCCACGCCCGTCCCCCCCCACGAGCGGCTGCAGCCAGAAGCCAGCCGCCTCCCCGAGCGGAGGCTCGGCTCCAGCCCTGTCGATCACCTCCTCAGCGCCCCCCCTAGGCCTGCCGGGGCGGCCCCTGCTGCCCTCTCCAGGGGGCTGGCTAGCCCTGGCCCAGGCCCTAGCCGTCTCTGCCGCTGGCCAGGCTGCGCTCCTCTCCGGACCTCCGCCTCTGCCCTTGTGGGCTCCATCAGCTCGGTACCTGGGGCTCCGTCTCCCCCGTCGGGCCCAAGCCTGTGTGGAACAGACAAACAGCTGCTGCTCAACCAAACCTCCTGCCCCCTTCTCCGCCCCTCGCCGGGCGAGGGCTCCAGCCAATCACAACACCGCCCGCCTACTGTGGAAGGTGGGCTATATGCGCGCTCCTCCGCCAATCTTCTGGAGAAAGGCGGGCTTTGAGGGCTGTCTCCAACCAGTACAGTGAGAGACTTGACTGGCGAGGCCCCAAGCCAATAGCTAAGCGAGAAGCCCTGAAGATTGACGGGATGAGGAACCATTAAAGAGAGGGATCCTGAGAAAGAGGGCGGTGCAGCACTGACAGGCATCTGTGTCAGCCAATAAAACCTCGACACCCGTGACACCCCTCCCCCCGCCTTTTGACTCGTAAACATCTAATCAGGTGAGCGAAGGAGGCGGGTCAAAAGGAAATCTTAACCAGTACTAGGAAATTTCCGAATTTGAGTGACAGGCAAAGCGAGCGCGAAAGAAGCCCTAGGAAGGCTTTCGGCCGGGTGTGGTGTCTAATCCCAGTATTGGGAGGTGGAGGCAGGATGAGGAGTTCTAGGTCATCCCACTTCACCTAGGGAGTTTAAGGCTAGCCTGGGCTCCTTGAGACAAGGTCTCAGTTTAAGAGAGAGAAAAAAAAGGAAAAAAAAAACCCCGAAAAAACCAAAAAACTGGCCTTGGTGGCCCATGCCTTTAACCCTAGCAGTCTCCTTGAGTTCCAGACTAGCCTGGTCTACACAGTGAGTTCAAAACTACATAGTGAGACTGTGTCTAAATAACAAAACAAACCTCTCCTTCCCTCGGCCTGGACTTGGGCGGGGCTTATCCTAGTGTCCCGCCTTCTGTGTCAAACTGAGAAAGTAAAGCCAGCCTACCTCCCCAGGACCTGAAACCAGGGAACCTTCTCTCCTCAATTCGTTTTTAGTGAAGCATTAAAGAACAGGAGTTTTTGGGTGGACTGCCTATTTTTTATGGTGTCTAAAACTATGATTAAAAAAAAGTGGTAGTCTGAAGACACTTTAAACCTAAATTTTCATAGAATTTGATATTTTCTGAATTGTATGTAAATGTGAATAAAATAGCTTGACAACTTTGCTGATGATATTTTTGGTGTACGGAGGATTGAAACTCGGGCCTCAGGCAGGCTAGGCTACAGAGATGGCTCCGCAGTTCAGAGCAAATGCCACTCTTGCAGAAAACCAAGGGCTGCTCCCAGTACTCACTCCACAAGGCTCACAACTGTCTCACTAGCTCTAGGAGATCCAGTGTCCTCTCCTGGCCTCTGCAAGCACTTGACTCTCCTGTCCACATACCTACACATGCCCATATAATTTCAAAACCAACAAACCCTACACAAATAGTAAAAGCTTACAGAGAAACGGGGTGTTAAGGTGAGTCCTCCTGAAGCCCACTCAGTCAGGGTGCTGCCGAGAGTTATCAACTATTCACGTGCATGCGTAAGCAGGGAAAAGCATAGGCTAGCTGGCTGGTAGGAAAAAGTAGGAAGGAAGCTTCAGTGTCCTTACCCGTCAAGTGGGGACAATACCCAGTTTGCTCACCCTTACAACCATCCCGCTGCAAAGGCATGGGAGGATGTCCTGCGTACATAGACGTCAGGAAGAGGGCTCTGAAGTCACCACTCACATCCAGGCTATCCCCCACACCATTCTTTCAGGAAATAAATGACAAAATATGAAAGAGATTCACTATACAACTGAGAATATTTTCTTTTAATGAATTACAAACTAAATTACAAATAATATTAACAGAACACTGGAGGACAAGGGGTAGGTGGAGGGAGATCATAAAAGAAATATTTTCTTTGAACAATTGAATTACAAAATTCCAAAGTGCACATGGTAACAAATCCATCCACACTGACAAAAAGAGAAAACAAAACACTAAAATATCCAAACTACTATAACTTGAAATATAAATATAATTGTTAACTCTTTTATAGAAAATTTCCCCCAATGAACTGACCAGGTCACAGCCTTTAAGAAGTACTAGCAATTTGAAATGACAGCTAAAGCCTCTCTTCCACTATGGAGTGAGGGGCGACTCTTGGAAGACGATGGCAACAGGGACCTCTGACAACTGAAGAACTCAAATTCCAAAAAGAGGGCTAGAAATCCGGCTCATTGGTGGTGCATTTGCTTAGTGAGGAAAGAGTCCTGGGCTTAGTCGTCAGCACCAAAAAAACAAGAGAATTGCTAATGGAAAGATGCCAGCGTCTTTCACCTTGCCCTGTGAACCACGGTGAACACACAGATCCTGACTCTTCTTGCCTGCAGAAGGTAGGTGAAGCACTCAAGGGAAACATTTCTGCTTCTTCAGCTGGGCCTCCTTGATTGTCAGGTGAGGCCAAATGCTAAAACTAAGGTATAAACTGTTTGGATCTATTTTTTTTAAATCTAATTCATTACAACAGACCCCTTTTGCTTGGTTTTGAAATGTCCCAACTTAGATTTGTTTATCGGTTGGCCTTTACAAAACAGGAGGTCTGGGCTGTTTTCCTAAATATGGGACATAATAATTATGAATTATGAGATAGTCTAAGATTGGGGTGACAAAACTTCCCTGCCATTAGGGGAGGGCAGGGAATGGTCAGTTTTGTTTTGTTTTGAATACCAATCCTCCTCAGGAATGAAGAGGGAGAAAGTAGTGGAAGCTGGGTTAAGTGCATCTAATACCAAAACTTTTTCCTTCCACCTCATCTTTCCCTGCACTTCTGAATCCCCAGAACTGGCTGGTCAAGAGAAAGTGTGAGTGCTAAGACAGCCAGAGAAGAGAAGAAGGCTGACCTGTGTCCAAAAGGCCCAGAGTCAAATCAGACCAAGGGTGAAGAGGGCTTTGGGAAGGACATCACAGTCGAAGGTGGGGTACTGGCTTAGTCACATCTTGGAAGAATGGGTGAGCCAGGGCTGCTTTGGCTGAAATCCTCTTGTTGGGGTCATAGTGCAGCATTTGCTGGAGGGAGAAAGATAGTCTGATTTCAGGGACCAAATGCAGAGCAGGTGGAATCAGAGGCCTGGAAACCAGCATCCTTTACCCAGCTCTCATTTCCCTCCTCCCATGTCTGAGCCAGCCTACTGAGGAGAGAGGAATCAAGGACTAGGGGAATTCTAAGGGAGTTCAGGAGCTCAGCTTCTCTTCTCTGGGGAATGGGAGAGGGGGTTATACAGGCAACTACTCTGGGCTCTTACCGATAACAAACTCCGTCCATCTTCATCTAGGGGAGGCACAACTTTGCTAAAATCTTGCCGAGCCCACTTGGGGAAACTTGGCTTGTAATCAGGCATAGAAGTAACTCCTGGCCAAACCACCTCATCTGGGGTCCCCAGAGTCCGAAAGATCCGGAAGAGTTGATCAATCTCAGAATCTCCAGGAAACAGGGCCCGTCGGGTCACCTGAAAATGGGGAAAGAGGAAATGCCAAGACCCACTTGACATCAGTCAACACTGCCCCTTGTACAGAGGAGGTTCCCACAGGCACTGGAAGGTCATCAGGGCCCCATGACTCCCCTCCCCGGGGCTTTGCATGGGGTCGGTCATACAGAGTTTGAGACAATCAAGTCCCTTCATCGGTCTTCTCGCCCCCTCCTTCCTTCCCCCAACCATGGCTTTGTAGATCCCCAAGGCTGGGTGGGGCTGGGAGGGGGTGAATGTCTGGGGTGCCACTGACATGTAGCAAAGGGATCCCAAGCCACTCACGGGGTGTGGGGTAGACACTGCGGTCATCCCCCCTCCTTGTGATGCAGCCACTTCTAGATAGGAGCACAGCGGGCAGAGACTGTGTCTTCCATTTCTTCTGTGCTCCCCACAGCACTTAGCATGGTGCTGGGTACACACTAGGTGCTTAACAAATATTTTTTGATGAATTGAGAGAGGAACAGGGGCAAGTATAAGGTACTGGTGGATAAATTCACATTCTATATGTATTATCTATATCTAGGCTAATGGTCTCCAAGGCCCCAGTTTCAACCCAGATAAAAGACCAAAAAAATATTAATCTGCTGATCCACTGTTGCATTAAATGGGATGGGACCTCCCACAGGAAGCTAGGCTTCAAGGGGCCTTCAATCTGAAAAGTCAGAGGTTGAGGGGGCAGGGCATGACCAAGTCCACAAAAATGATAGATGCATTCAGCTTTACTAAGTTCCTCGTTTTCAAGAACAGGTATATAAATTAAATGAAGGAGACAAAAAACAGACCTGTCCAAACTTTTGACATTGTGACATGATGTTGTCATCCACAAAGCTCAAGCTTAAATACCATAAAACCAAGTTAAAAAAAAATAAACAAGGGGTGAAATTAGGAGGAGGGGAGGGAGGGGAAACTTTGGTTGGGATGTAAAAACAAACAAACAAAAAATTAAATTAAAAAAATTAAAAAAACAAAAAATAAAAAAGCAACAAATCAAAACACAAAACAAACAACAAAAATACCCCATCACCACCAAAACAAAACCACACTCTGTTTTAAATAAGTTTATGATTGCGTGTTGAGGCCACATTTGTAGCTATCATTGGAAGCATGTGGCCTGTGGGCCACCTGTTGTACTAAATGGACTCCATTCTTCCAAATATTTGAGGATTAAAGCTGAAACAGCTGAACGAGTGGGCCAGCATGGTGGCTCATGCCGGTCAGCTCAGTCCCAGGGGCTAGCCGGTAATGGTGGGAAGCGGAGCTGAAGCAGATCAAAAATGTAAAGCCAGTCCTGGCTACACAGTGAGACTATCTCAAAACAAAACAGCAGAAACAAAAAATAAAATGAAACAGCTGTCAGGTACAGAATGGACTGAGCTCCTTTTGGGGATAAGAGATATACTAGATACCTAAATCTATTTAGGGATATTCTAAAACTGTGGTTGGTATCAGGGCAGCTCCCTCTCTGCTTCTGGCACTTGAAAGAACACTGTGATAAAGGGCCATAGTTAGGCCAAGAAAAGAGTTTTGCTCCTGGATGTGGGCAAGGGTGGGCTGGATAGAACCTGGCAAGCCTCCATACCATCTCAGCAAAGATGCAGCCCAGGCTCCAGATGTCCACGGCTGTGGAGTAGTACTTGCAGCCTAGAAGGATTTCAGGTGCTCGGTACCACAGGGTCACCACCTGGGGAGCAAGGGAACAATAAGGTCACAGACCTCTCTCCACAAAACCCTGCTACCTTCCAGCCGCTCTTTTTTAAAAGGATTTTTTTTTAACTTTAGTAATGTGTATATAACCAGGCGGTGGTGGCACACGCCTTTAATCCCAGTACTCAGGAGGCAAAGGCAGGCAGATCTCTCTGAGACATTTAAATGGTATGCCAACAGCTTTCCTGTCTTAGTATCTAAGTCCAGGTAACCTTGTAGTATGAATTTAGTGCATATCCTAAGACCCTTTGGTTAAGGGCTAGAAAGATGGCTCAGCAGTTAAGAGTACTTGTTTTTGCAGAGTACCCAGGTTCAATTCCCAGCACCCATATGGCAGCTCACAACAATCTATAACTTCAGTTCCAGGGGATCAGACACTTTCTTCTGGTCTCTGTGAGCAGCAGGCAGGCAGGCAGTACAAACACACATGCAAGCAAAACTCATACACTTTAAATATATAAGTGAAGATCTCTGCATTGTCAGATTCCATTACCAAGGAACTCCTGTCCTGGGATTTTGATAATCTGTGAATGCTGTTATAAGCATCTCCCAAGATCCTTAAAGAAGAAAATCGTGGAAGGACTCACCTCATGAGTGTAAGTACGAACAGGGACTCCAAAGGCTCTTGCTAGTCCAAAGTCGGCCAACTTGATGGACCCTTCTGCATTGATAAGCAGATTCTGGGGCTTGAGGTCTCGGTGTAGGACCCGGTGAGAATGGCAGAATGCTAGACCCTGGAGCAGCTGGAACAGATAGCTCTGACAAAGGAGAGAGGGAGGTTTGTTCAGTCACCACGGTGAACAGATACAACTTGCTCTTTGCCCTCAAGATGCAACAAAGCCTTAACTGTTTGATGATAACGCCACTACATATTTGGGGGGAGTTTATTTAATTCTCTAGATTACATTTTTACTGATTTATTTATGGGGGAACACGCCATAGTGCATATGAGGAAGTCAAAGAACAACTTGCAAGAGTTGGTTTTCTTGTACCGTGTGGGACCTGGGAATGGAGTTCAGGTCGTCAGACTTGGAGGCAGGCGCCTTTACCTGCTGAGTTATCTTGTCAGCCCTGTTTGTTTTTTAAGTGTCTTCCTGGCCTGGAACTGTGTAGCCTAGGCTGTCCTTGTACTTACAGACATCCTCCTGCCCCAGTCTCCTGAGTGTCAGAATTATAAGCAGGAGCCAATACACATAACTACAACATAACCACACTTAATAGCTATTTCTTTCATTAGATTTTCAGTCTGTCAAGGATAAAAACCAGATTACTCAATTTTTGTACCCTTTTCAACTCTGTGCCTAGCACATTGAAGGTGTTAAATAACTATGTGCTGAATATGTACCTGCTGATACATCGATTAGTTCCAGCAGCCAATCAGCTCTGGTTATTTCACCCACATCACAGGTGGATTTTTTTTTGAGACAGGTTTTTACTGTGTATCCCTGGCTGTCCTGGAACTCACAGAGATCCGTCTGCCTCTGCCTCCTGAGTGCTGGGATTAAAGATGTGTGCCATCTCTGTCCTGCTGGGAAATATTTTTGGAGGAACCCACCAACTGCCCTCAATCCCATTATCTGAGTGTTATCAGATCTGCCTGAGCTACCTACGTTGGCTCCAAGGAGCTCAATTTTGATTCTTCTGTCCGTCCTATGGTTAATGACTAAAATGAACAGGAAAAGCAACACGAATCATTACCAGTCGGAATCACCTGCCTTTAGCTTCCCCTAAAATATGTAAGCTGGAGTGGGAGAGGCTTACCTTGATGAGGGGGAGAGGAATGCCGGTGAGAGCAGAGGCATCCATAAACTTCTTGAGGTCCTGGTGTAGAAACTCAAAAACCAGGTAAAGCTTATTCTCTGTGTGGATGACATCCAGCAGCCTGTAAGAGAAGGTCCAGGAGTTGAGAGAATAAACAAACAGAACCCATCTTGGTGATCATCTCTCAGACTACACTTACTTGACAATATTAGGGTGGTTAAGTTCCTTGAGTAGAGAGATCTCTCGGATGGCAGTACTGGGTACACCTTCAGTCTCACTTGGAGAGGTTGGGAAAACAGATGAGAATATGGTTACAAACATTGCTCTCTCGGGTAGACACCATCCCACAAACCCCTTAGGAAGTCAGAAAGGAAAGGTACTATCAGTCAGAAAGGAAAGGTACTATCAGGAGTTAATTCCTGGGTAGTCAGGGTGTGGCTTTTAGACATATTTAAGGTCATTGTTTTCTCTTTTTCCAGTGGAAGGTAAGGAGAGCCTCCAGGTGAATGTGAAGCAGAGGAAAGGTTATGGAGGAGGGGGGTGAGAGTAGCTCCCAGCCTCCCCAGAGGCCAGTGAGTCTCAACTGCCATTCTTTTGAAAGAGGGGCAGGGTTCTAAGTATGGGGCTGGAGCGGTGAGGCGAGCTCTCCATACAGAAAGGAACTATTCTTTCGTTCCCACCTACCCCAACTCTATGAACACTCCTGGACGTTGCCTCGGCTCCCAGTCCCCCACTTTCTCTTCCCAAGTCTCTTAGCTTGCAGATTTGGGAGCACACCGGGTGAAGCGCACCCAAGAAGAAAGTTTTCTCTGGATTCCAGCCCCCGACAGTCTCCTCCGAGAGAGCGCCTACCGTCCGCCGACCCACCCCTCACTTGAGTGCCTCCCCACTACCTTCCGGTCACGATGGCTACCCGCCTGTTGGGGTAGGGGGTGGGGGGTGGGGGACAGTCGAGAGGTCGCGGGAAAGGAGTTTCGGCTCCGGAGGCCACTCACGTGTCGAGCCGGATTTTCTTAAGCGCCACCACTTCTCCCGTCAACTTGTTCTTGGCTTTGTACACCACTCCGTACGTGCCCTCTCCGATCTTCTCCACCTTTTGGAAGTTCTCCATGGAGCGCTAGCGAGGCGGCTCAGGCCCCCGGGAGCGGGGCCCGGGAACCCTGAAGAAAGCCGGCCCGACACTCGGGGCGGAGGACCTGGGGGGCCAAGGTGAGCACTACAACCCCAGCTGGGGATGGAACGCAAGGAAAGCTCAGCCCTTGACAATTTGTCCAACTTGAAACAATGTTGCCGCCTCCCCCACCGCTCCAGACGGCCAACCGAGGCCCCGCCCCTCCTTCCCGCGTTTCCCTGGCTCCGCCTTCCAGCCTTCGGATTGGCTGACGTCACGAGGGCGGGCGGGACCCCGCGCTCCCGCCGCGGATTCCCCGCCCTGGGCGGGCGAGCTGAGGGCGGGCCGCGCAACTTTTCCCAGTTCCTGGTTCGGGCTCCGCCGGCCGGAACTGGTGTGGTCTCTGGTCTTCGGATTTCACAATTTTCACATTCCAAAACCTGTCCAAGAGAACCTCCTTTGAAAAGCAGAAACTTGGGAATCTTTTAAAAAAATATATATATATAATTTATATATTATATGTTAATATGTTTATATTATATATTTTTTAAATTATGTGTATTGTGCGTGTCTGTGTGTAGGCTTTCACAGAAGCAGCAGATCGTCCGGAGCTGAAGATATAGGCTGTTATGAGCTGTCAGGCTTGGGCGCTAGAGCCAAACTCTGATCTTCTGCAAGAGCAGCATATGCTTTTAATTGCTGAGCTGTCTCTCCAGCTCTTCCATCCCCTCTTTTGAGACAGTACCTCTTAATGCAACCCTGACCAGCTGGAATGCGTTAAAAAAAATTCAGGTTGACTTCGACCTCTCAGAGATCCCTCTGGCTTGTCCTCCTGTATCATGCGGTGCAGAAAGTCGGGGTTTTTATTATAAAGGATTTTTAAGCTAGGTAACAAAGTCATTCTAGCTTAATCCCGGCTCACTGTTTTAGTGATTCGTGGTTCGTTGGTTGGTTTTGTTGGAATCTTTGCTGGAAATCTACACTCCCAGCCCCTTTGGACTGCTTTTGGATAAAGCAGTTTCTGTCTTAAGGGATTTGACTCAATTCATGGCTTCACTCTCTCTTGCTGAATTGTGACTGAAGTCTGTGGATTGTGGCTGCCCACCAGTCAACTGTTTTCAGAGTGATAGTGTGTCTTGACGAATGTGACCCCAGTAAAGCAGAAAACCTGCCATGGATCTCTGGGGGCTGAAATCAGGAGGAAGGGCTATGCAAATGAGCATCCCTTCCTATAAAGGGCTCCTTCCCACCACCCTGGCAGCTTTGGCTGCTGAAGGGAACAACAGGATGGCTGTGCCAAGGTGCTGCCTCCCTCTGTTGGTGCTGAGTGCTGTGCTGGCTGTGGGGGCCATAGAAGGTGAGTGTGCAACTGTGATCAAGAGCAAGTGCCATTAGCAGTTGGACACCTGCTCTGGGTTTCCCCTTCTCACGAGACATCAAAATATTTCAGGCTTGTCCTATTCGATTTAGTGAGGACATAGTTTCTTTTGCTTTCATTTGTTCAAGGATGGCCTTGAACTCCTGATCCTCAGGCTTCTACCTCCTAAGTACTAGGATTCTGAACGTAAACCAGTTTTATTTGTGAAATTTGGGATTGGGCTTGAAAGTATTCCTATCTGACGCAAGGGGCAGAAGGCACGGCAGTAATTCTGAGGCCTCGGAGGTCAGGCAGCTGAAACAGAGCCTCCAAGGAGTAAAACTGAGTTGGAGATCCTGTGGGTAATATCTTAAGGGCTTGTGATAGGAGATTTAAAGTGGACGGAAAGAGAATATGGTATTCAATAAGACCAAGCTGATACCACCTTCTGCACTTGGGCTGGGTATGGCTGAATACAGGCCAGGCCTTATGTTCTGGGAGGGATGAGCAGAAGGGTCTCAGCTGAGCATCACATGAAAGGACTCTGGGGGATTGAGGCCTCGTGATAAGAGCAAGGGGAGGGAGTTAAGGGTGGTGAGAGGGTCTGGAATGTCGCGCGTGCTGCTGAGGAGGGAGGGTGGGCAGTCAGAAAAGAATGGCACATCTTATGATTGCTCTTGCTTCAGTGGTCGAACACACTCTGAGATGACCACAGACCAACCCCCAGCAAAATCTTTCTCTGGCTTCGTCATGGACGTTAGAATTGGGATAAGGACAGTTTCTGCTCTGTTAGAGTATTCACATCACATCACAGCGCCTTTCTCTCTCTGGATCCCTGGCCTCACCAACTTCTAGAAATTTCCTTGCTCTGGCTTCATTTGCCCTGCAATTTCCAGGCTTTTTTTTTTAAAAAAATTTGTTTGTTGTTCTTTTCATCATTTCATTCCTTTTCTGAGATGGGGAGTCTCTTGTATCCCAGACTGGCCTTAGACTTACTATGTAGTAGATCTTTTTGCTTCTACTTTCTGGGGGATGGAATCACAGAGAGGCATGTGCTACCAGTTTTTTTTTCTTTTAAGTTTCTTAATGTATATATTTTTTTAAAGATTTATTTATTTATTACATATACAGTGTTCTGCTTGCCAGAAGAGGG
>LOJH01024874.1:3715-18958 GCA_001685095.1 Ellobius talpinus
ATGGGAGGATCAGCCTTCCTGTGGGATGTTCAGATGGGAGGACTCTGCTTTCCTGTGGAATGCTCAGATGTGAGGACTCAGCATTCCTGTGGGATGTTCAGATGGGAGGACTCTGCTTTCCTCTGAGATCTCAGATGGGAGGATCAGCCTTCCTGTGGGATGTTCAGATGGGAGGACTCTGCTTTCCTCTGAGATCTCAGATGGGAGGATCAGCCTTCCTGTGGGATGTTCAGATGGGAGGACTCTGCTTTCCTATGGAATGCTCAGATGTGAGGACTCAGCATTCCTGTGGAATGTTCAGATGGGAGGACTCAGCCTTCCTGTGGGATGTTCAGATGGGAGGACTCTGCTTTCCTGTGGGATGTTCAGATGGGAGGACTAAGCTTTCCTCTGAGATCTCAGATGGGAGGACTCAGCCCTCCTGTGGGATGTTCAGATGTGAGGACTCAGCCTTCCTGTGGGATGCTCAGATGGGAGGACTCTGCTTTCCTCTGAGATCTCAGCTGGGAGGACTCAGCACACCTGTTGGATAGACAGACTGCAAGGGGATGACCTGGGGAACTGCAGCTGAGTGGGGGTCAGCTCTGTAAGACTCATGTTACACATAGCTCTAAGTGGGTAGAGAACATGACCCCTCATATCAGAGGAGCATGTTCTATGATGAGTGGGGGATATGTTCAGATAACCAAGGTATTGTCTATCTCTCTGCTACCTATGTGGCCTTCAAAGTGGCTAACTGCTGTATGAACATGCCTCAGGTAGTGATAAAGCTTCTCTTGCCAGCTCCCTGGGATCTCAGGCCTGCGACCCCACCTCACCTACTTGAGAGATGGCTCTGTTCTAGAGCAGTTGAGGAACAGAGCCTACCATATTCCCCACTCTGGGGGAGCTCACAACCTCATGGTCTCTCTAACAAGGCATGAGGGAATGAGAATGTATGAGGATGGGCATAGAGGCTACAGTGAGGTGGGTGTGGCTGGAACCTGGAACTTGATTCTGCAGAAGCACAAGTGTGCAAAGGATGTGATCTACAGAGAGGAGAAAGCCTTGTTATATGGGGTTCTTTGAAGTGAAGTGGGAGGGAGACAGAGGCACACCAAGAGTTCAGCCTGTGAAGAGGCCCCACCATCATCAACTGATGGAGGATCTGGGAGAGGAGCTGACGGTGCAGAACACTGTGAGTCAGAGAGTCAACCTGAGGGAGAGGAGGTGTGAGGGATGATGGGTCCAGTGGGGCCTGCAAGGGAGGAGGAAATCTATGACTTTGCAGCAGGAAGCATGAAAGTGTTCTTAATGACCCTCTGGTTCCCAAATCCCACACTCTGAATCCATGGACCTCATTGCTTGTGGGACAGAGTTGTAGGCAGAGACTGACTGTTCATTTCCCAGCTACTCAGACCCGAATAGTCACACAGAGACTGTATTAATTACAACACCATTTGGCCTATTAGCTCAGGCTTCTTCTTAACTAACTCTTACATCTTAAATTAATCCATTTCCATTAATCTGTGTATCACCATTAGGCTGTGGCCTACCAGGTAAGGTTCTGGTGTTCCAGCATCTTTCTCCTTCAGAAGTTACATGGCATCTCCTTGACTCTGCCTTCTCTCTTTATATATCTCTGTTCAGATTTCCTGCCTAGTTTTATTCTGTCATGCCATAGGCCCAAAGCAGATTCTTTATTAACCACTGCTAATAAAACACACTCATAACATACAGAGGGGAATCCCACATCACAGAGTGACTCTGAGTGGTTCTACAGGGTACTGCTTCGCTAAAGATGTGTTGGGAGTGGGTGGGTCTGAGGATGTGTTTGGTGAGGAAGAACCTGTGGGGAAGAGGTCTGAGAAAGGGTGGAGAGGAGATCTAAGTGTACTTCAGTGCTCGTGGATTTGTGCATAGATGCTTATGAATATGCAAAAAGAATTAGTACCTATAATGAATGCTAATGAAGAACCATGTTGATGCTGCTTATGAGCTCTCTCCCTCTACCTTCTCCAAAGCACCCCTAAAATCACTCCAACCCTTTATAGCACTGGGGATCCTAATGTTAGAGTTGCAAGCGAGTGTCATTGTGGTCACAAGGACGGTGAGCTAGGGAGTCAGGTTTTGGGTCAGGCTTCCCATCTTCCCCTCTATAAGGGGCCATTAAATTTTGGTAATAAAACTTAAACTAGAGTGTAGATGGAGACTGCACTTTTGTTTCCCAGCTGCCCAAACCCAAAATAATCACACAGAAACTGCATTATTTACAACGCTGCTTGGCCAATTAGCTCATGCACATTTCTAGCTAACTCTTACATCTTAAATTAACCCATTCCTATTATTTTGTATTTTACCATGAGGCTCATGGTTCACCAGTAAGGTTCCAGGGCATCTGTCTCCTTTGGCAGCTACATGGCTTCTTCCTGACTCCATCTTCTTTTCTTCTCTATCTCTGCTTGGAATTCCCACCTTGTTCTATTCTGTGCTGCCATAGGCACAATGGTAATAAAACATATTCACAGAACACAGAGAGGAATCTCACAAGGCTTTGGGGATGGTCCAGTCAATATTAGTAAAACACTTGTGCAAGCATGGGGACCAGAGCTCCTCAACCCCAAGCAAAGGGCAGGCATGATGGTGCATGTCCACTACCCCAGTGCTGGGGAGGCAGAGGCAGGAGGAGCTCCAGGTTCAGTGAGAGACCCTGCCTTAAAAAATAAGATGGAGTTACAGACAGATCTCCCTCATGAACATTGATGCAAATATACTCAATAAGATACTGGCAAACTGAATCCAAGAATACATAAAAAAGTCATCCACCAGGATCAAGTAGGCTTCATCCCAGAGATGCAGAAATGGTTCAACATATGAAAATCTGCCAATGTAATCCACCATATAAACAAACTGAANACAAGGAACATACCTAAACATAATAAAAGCAATATACAGCAAGCCAAAAGCCAACATTAAACTAAATGGAGAGAAACTCAAAGCAATTCCACTAAAATTAGGAAAAAGACAAAGCTGTCCACCTCTCCATATGCATTCAATGTAATAAAGTTCTAGTGTGAGCAATAAGACAATAAAAGGGGACCAAGGGGATACAAATTGGAAAGGAAGAAGTCAAACTATTTTCTGATGATATGATAGTATACATAAGTGACCCCAAAAATTCTACCAGGGAACTCCTACAACTCATAAACAACTTCAGTAATATAACAGGATACAAGATTATCTTAAAAAATCAGTAGCCCTTCTATGTACAAATGATAAACAAATTGAGAAAGAAATCAGAGAAACATCACCCTGCACAATAGCCACAAATAATATAAAATATCTTGGGGGTAACTCTAACAAACAAATGAAAGGTATATATGTCAAAAACTTTAAGTCTTTGAAGACAGAAATTGAAGAAGATATCAGAAAATATAAAGTTTTCCCATGCTTTTGAATAGGTAGGATTAACATAGTAAAAGTAGCAATCCTACCAAAAGCAATCTACAGATACATTGCAATCCCCATCAAAATCCCAATACAATTCTTCAAAGATCTTGAAAGAACAATACTCAACATCATATGAAAAAGTAAAAAACCCAGGATAGCTAAAAGAATCCTGTATA
Source organism: Ellobius talpinus (assembly GCA_001685095.1). Taxonomy (NCBI): domain Eukaryota; kingdom Metazoa; phylum Chordata; class Mammalia; order Rodentia; family Cricetidae; genus Ellobius; species Ellobius talpinus. The sequence continues at coordinate 7,321 of LOJH01024874.1, forward strand.
ATAAAGGAAATTCCAGAGGCATCATCATCCCTGACTTCAAGCTCTACTATAGAACTATAGTAATAAAAACAGCTTAGTATTGTCATAGAAACAGATATGTGGATCAATGGAATCAATTTGAAAACCTATGGACACCCGATTTTATGCAGTGAAAAAAAGAAAGCATCTTCAACAAATGGTGTTGACATAACTGGATGTTGATATATAGAAGAATGCAGATAGAGTCATATCTATTGAAAAGCACAAGACTCAAGTCCAAGTGGATCAAAGACTGCAACATAAATCCAGTTACACTGAACCTGATAGAAGAGAAATTGGGAAGTAGCCTTGAACACATTGGCACAGGAGACAGCTTCCTAAATATAACCCCAGTATCAACAATTAATAAATGGGACCTCCTAAAACTGAAAAGCTTCTGCAAGGTAAAGGGCATGGTAAATAAGACAAAACAGCAGCCTAAGAATGGGAAAAGATCTTAACCAACCACACATCTGACAAAGTACTGATCTTCAAAATATATAAAGAACTCAAGAAGCTTGGGGGCTGGAGAGATGGCCCAGAGGTTAAGAGCATTGCCTGTTCTTCCAAAGGTCCTGAGTTCAATTCCCAGCNNNNCTTCTGGCCTGCAGGCAGACACACAGACAGAATATTGTATACATAATAAATCAATAAATAAATATTTTTGAAGATTTCTATAAAAAGAACTCAAGAAGCTAAGACATCAAAATACAAACCAATCCAATTAAAAAAGGGAGACAGATCTAAACAGAGAATTCTCAATAGAATTGCAAATGGCTGAAAGACATTTAAGGAATTGCTTAGCATCCTTAGTTATCAGGAAAATGAAAATAAAAATGCCTCTGAGATACCATCTTACACCTGTCAGAATGGCTAAGAACAAAAATACTGGTGACAACTTATGTTGGAGAGGATGTCGAGTAAGGGGGAACACTCCTCCATTGCTGGTGGGAGTGCAAGCTTGTACAGCAACTTTGGAAATCAGTATGGCAGTTTCTCAGAAAATTGGGATTCAATCTACCTCAAAATCCAGTGATACCCAAAGGATATTCAATCATGCTACAAGGACACTCACTCAGCTTTGTTCATAGCAGCATTATTTGTAACACCCAAAACCAGGAAACAACTTAGATGTCCCTCAATAGAAGCATGGATTAAAAAAAAAAAGTGGTGCATTTACACAATAAAGTACTACTCAAAGACAAAAAATAATGACATCATGAAATTTGCATGCAAATAGATGGAGCTAGAAAAAAACATCCTGAGTGAGATAACCCAGACCCAGAAAGATGCACATGGTATGAACTCACTCAGTGCATATTTGATGTGGGAGTCCCCTCTATGTGCTGTAACTACCATTAATGAATAAAGAAACTGCTTTGGGCCTGTTTATAGGGCTAAACTTAGGTAGGCGGGAAAGATGGAACCAAATTCTGGGAGAAAGAAAGCAGAGTCAGAGAGACACCATCGATCCTCTGCCTGAGACGGACGCCGGTTAAAATCTTGCTGGTAAGCCACTGCCATGTGGCAATATACAAAGATTAATAAAAATGGCTTAAATCAAGATATGAAAGTTAGTCAAGTCAATAAGAGTCTAGAGCTAATGGACCAAGCAATGATTTAATTAATACAGTTTCTGTGTGGTTATTTCGGGGCTAAGCTAGCCAGGCAGCCATGGCAAACAAGTAACTCTCTCCTTGTAACACATATTAGACGCAAAGCAAAGGATAACCAGGCTACAATCCACAGCCCCAGAGAAGATAAGCTAGGTAACAAGGAGGACCGTAAGAGGGATGTGTGAATAGCCCTGGGAAAGGGAAATAGATGAGATCTCCTGGGTAAACTGTTGGTGGGGGTGTAGAGGTGAAGGAATGGGGGGGAAGAAACATGAAGGACTGGACTAGTTTTGTTGAGTTGGAGGAAGGATGGAGAGGGAGAGCAATATGGGATTAGGGAGAAACCTGGAGCCACGGAAATTTCCAGGAGTCCACAGGATGACGTCAGCTTAGACTCCTGGCAATAGGAGAGTGGGTACCTGAACTAGCATCCTCCTGCAATCAGATTGATGACTACCTTAATTGTCATCATTCAACAACTGACGTCAGCAGATGCTGAGATCCATAGCCAAACACTGGGCCCAGGTCAGGGAGTTCAGTCAAAGAGAGGGAGGAGGAATTATATGAGCGGGGGGGGNNNGATCATGATGGGGAAACCCACAGAGGCAGTTGGCCTGAGCTTGTGAGAGCTTATGGACTCTAGACCGACAGCTGGGGAGTCTGCAGGGGACCAACCTAGGCCCTCTGCATGTGGGTAACAGTTGTGTAGCTTGGTCTGTTTGTGGGGCCCCTAGCAGTGGGACCAGGATCTGTCCTTGTGGTGGGATGCCTTACTCAGCCTTCATGTAGCAGGGAGGAATTTGGTCTGCTTCAAGTTGATAAGCCAGGTTTTTATAACTCCTCATGGGAAGCATAAGGCCTTTCTGAGGTGGGGGAGGGAATGGGAGGAGAGGAGGAAGGGGAAAGTGTGGTTATGTACATAAAATAAATAAAAATTTTAAAATAAAAAAAACCAACCCCTCCCAAAATATTAAGGTGGAGAATGATCAAAAAATATCCTTGACATTGACCTTTGACTTGGCATGTGTACTCATACAGGTATATGAACCCACCCACCCCCACAATACTGAAAAATTCAAATTACTTTTCTTTTGTGGTTTTTTTTAATTACTTCTTGTTTTCTTTCCATTCTTAGAGATCTTTTCAGAGTTCTGTATGTGGGGGAGAAAATAAAGGGAATCAGGGGACCTGCTACAGGCACCTCTCTTTTGCAGCTCTGAATCTGCAATGTGGGGGGGCTGTGTGCCCCAAAGCCACAAGAGCTTCATGCTAAGAAGGTACCCTGTATGCAAGCAGGGAAGCAGGGCTACATGTGCATGGATGGGTTTGTAGTGACACTGTATCCTTCACACCAGCAAGTGGGCACTGCATCCTTCACACCAGTGAGTGGGCACTGTGTCCTTCACACCAGCGAGTGGACACTGCATCCTTCACACCAGCAAGTGGGCACTGCATCCTCCACAACAGGGAGTGGGCATTGCATCTTTCCCACCAGTGAGTGGGCACCGTCTTCCTTCTTCTAGATGTTCTTGGAGGTGAGGAAGCAATGGTTCATCAGTGGGGAGAAAGAGAACACTCTTGGATATCCGGTTGCAGCTTGTCCTCCTCAGGACCTGTAATGTGGGGAAGCATCAGTTAGACTCTTTAAGAGGCACAGTCTCCCAGTGGGAACTGAGTCACTGTCCCAGTCTGAGGAGAAATGAGGACCAAAGAGGAGAAACAAATGAACCCTCCCTCACTAGGTTTAGGAAGTAGGGACTTTTAGGACAGAACCTGCTCCTCTGATACCCAGAGGTTCTAAATATTCTTCTGAAGCTGAAGGCTGGGGTGTTCTTAGATGCTCAGCCTTGTGGGCTGCTGCTGATGCAAATTCCAAACACAGAAAATCACACAGTGTGTCTTGTGTCCAGCCAAACATGGATTGTACAGGATTGGCAGTGAGTTCTGACATCAACTTGGACTTCTTTACTCTCTGAAGAGAAGTGAGATGCATTCAAAACATCACATCAGGGCTGGTAAGATGGCTCAGTAGGCAAAGGTGCTGTGGCGTAAGCCTGGAAGCATGAGTTTGATTCTCAGAACCCACATAAAAATGGTAGAGAGCTAATTCAGCGAAGTTGTCCTTTGGCCAGTATGTATGCGCCTAGCACACAGTACCCACACTCCCAATGATAATAACTAAAAATGCATAAGGCTTAGAAGGTGTGTGTGTGAGTCTAAAGAGCAACATCTCTGAGAAGCAGGACTAGTGTCATTTCTGCGCCTCAGGTGGGGAAACTGATCAGCCACTCAGCTGAGACATGGTGGAAGTGCTTGTTCCTCTTTACCTGTGGAAGTGGGCTGGGGGCTTTTAGCCTGAGATGATTATCAGCTTTTCTAGAAACTGTTCTCCATGTGCCTGGCACAGCCACTGACTTCAGAGAGTGTGACATTAGCTCATGTAGCACTAGGTAAAAAATTTAAATCAGATTAAGAAGCAAGGTTGCCATGGCACTGGGAAAGTACACTTTCATGCAAAGCAATTTAATAGATGTGAAAATGTGTAGCTTCTTGCAGAAACACTGCATTTTTGAGATAAAAAGCCTCTACGAGCAGGCTAACAGACAGGCATCTCTTCCAAGGCCTTCTCCCACCCCTGGCTTTTCTGCTTCCTGTCAGGGTAAGATTGGTGTCCACAGGATCATCTTCTAGGTAATATATGAGAAAGAAGGGTTTTGAGCCTAGGATGGGACCTGAAGTCCAGGTTTGGCAGCCCCTAAAACTCCTATGGGCAGCATCATGGTGGCAGGGTGTGGAGCAAGAATGGCCAACCGGAAGTTGAGGAGTGAGGAGGGCCAGGTGTGCTCCCAGTTAACAGCCTGTTCTCCAGAGACCACCAGGCAGCATCAGGTACCGTGGAATGTGCATCAGTGGCAGTGAGGACAGTTCCTGGTAACCCGACCTCCTTCCTCTTAGTCTCTGCACTTACAGGCTCCACCACTTCGCAGGGTTTCCACACTGAAGGTTACACTCTGGCATGTGAAGTCTTGCAAGGCACACTGAAGGCCTGCCCAAACCGCAGCACACACCAACACAATACGCAAACTTGGTGTACACAGACACCCACATGTGTGCTGACCCTGCCCGCTGGACTCATCCCTGTAAGACTGTGAGCTGGGATGACAGAGTCTAGGAGGAACATCCTGGGAAGACTGACAAGGCAGCAGAAGCCAAGGAGAAGCAGAGCAGAGAGAGATGCGCTACTGGCTTAGAGGGATGTGCACACCATCGCAGCTGCCTGTTAGCCCATCTTACCTGCTACTTTGAACAGGGAATAAATGCCCAGGACTAGGTAGGCTTTTTTTTTCTTCTTTTCGTTCAACACCACTGACTAAATCTCAGACCAGAGGTCACTTCCTCTAGGAGGCCCCAATGACTTCCTTAGGCTTCACCCTTGCCATCTTGGTTCTGCAGGCCCTGATACTCAGTAGCTCTTATTATGATTACTGTCTATTCTGTGTCCATCTGTCCCATCTTACAGGACTTGAGTCTGTGTGATTTTACCCCTTATGTCCATGCCTCACTATAGAGGAGAATAGAGAAGCCACCTTCAACTACGTTTGTATTGATCACATGGGTAGATGGATAGATGATGAATGGATGAATGGATGGATGATGGATGGATGATGAGTAGATGGATGAATGGATGGATGGATCAATGAATGAATCAATGGGTAATGGATGGATGGATGATGGATGGATGATTGATAGATGGATGATGGATGCAAGATGGATGGATCTATGAATGGATGGATGGATAGTTGATGGATGTATGGATGATGGATGGAAGATAGATGTATGGATGATGGATGGAAGATGGATGGATGATGGATGGATGGATGGATGGATGGATAAATCAATTGATCAATTGATGGATGGATGATGGATGGATGGATGGATAGATGGATGGATAAATCAATTGACCAATTGATGGATGCAGTGATGAATATTAGTGGGGGGATAAAAGACAGTATCTATGAAATCTTGGGCAATAGATGAACTGCATAGATAAATGTGGGAAATATTATGGTTTGAATATGAACTGTCTCATGCAGGCTTGGTTGGGCACTTGGTTCCCAGGAAGGTGTGCTTGTTTGAGAGGCTGTGGAACCTTCAGTAGATGGGGTCTCCATGGTGGAAATAGATTGCTATGGGGAGGCTTTTGAAGGTTACACCCTCCCTTGGTTCCAGCTTGCTGTCTGCTATCTGCCACAGTGAACAACCTCTGCCCCGGCTCTCACTGACCAAGCCTCTCACCATGTCTTTCCCACCACAATGGGCCCAAATGCTCTGAAACCAGGCACCAAAGTCGCTGTTTCCTCTATTAATTGTTCCTGCTATTTATTTGTTTATTTTGCCACTTGGATGTGGATACTAACACGGGGCATGGGTGCTCCTGCTGCACCCTCACCCCACCCTGTGCTTCCCCCCTCCTTCTGCTGACTCCACGGCAAGCATGTGCTTCTCTTATGGTGGCCTTTCTCACTTCTGTCTACTTTCTATTTCTTCTTCTCTTTCCATAAGCCCTACTGGGTAACAGGGAAAATGCCTCTGTGGCCATGATACAGGCACAGCTGTCAGCCAGCTGGGGAAATAGGAGCCTCAATAGTACCTTGGAGATGGAAGCCCTTCCTTGTGCCTCTTGTCACCGATACAGAGGGTGGTGTTCAGCAGGAACAACTGTGACATCTGTCACCAGACATTTCATCATCCTTGTGAGGCACCAAAACTCCAGCTGTGGACAGAACCGGAGTGGAATTCCCTGCTTCCATATACCCCAAGAGCTCACCTTCAATTTGGAAATGAGATTTGTGTGTTAGATCAAGATGAAACCATGCCACGTGGGATTAAGTTACATTTGTGACGCAGTGATGTTCAGGATGGCAGAATGGCCTGGCTGCCGTCCCCAGATCTTAGGGGCCCCGCCTGACTCTGCTGCAGCCATAGATCCTGGGCCACAACTTCCCTAGAGGCTCCCGTGCTGGAAAGAAGAAACCTCCCTGAAGAGGTTGGCTCCAAATTCACAAGGCACACATGCCAGACCATTAATCAAAAAAGAAAGCTGATGTGCTCTGGGGCCATCTCCCTGCCAGGGAGTTGACGTGCAGGATCATAGATAATTGTGATTGCAGTAACTCACAGAGTGGCTTCTCTTTTTCCTGGTTTTGCAGGTAAGCAGCTGAGATCATAGTGATGTCATTCCTTGGTCAGGAACACACATCCTGAATATTGGTTCAGGAATCTGCAGATCACTTTTGGAGGTGGGTAGCTTCATCTGCTTAGGTTTCAGAGAATTACGGAGAAATGCCATGCACTAGGCAGGAGTGACCACAGGAAGGTTTACTGGGTGCCAAAGCATAGGGAAGGTATAGCCTATGCCAGGGGGTGGGGCCTTGTCTTTCAGGGGCCAGGCATCGAGGGGGAGCTGAGGGGAGGGCCTTTCTGACCAGGGCAGACATGCTGCCACAGCCCTGGGTATCTTCATTCTAGATCCCACTGGTGTTGGCTTGTGAGACCGTCAGCCAATGTCCACTAGACAGTCACTGAAGACTTGGGAGTCTCAGGGTAGAACCTGGCAATCTCCCAGCTCTAATTCTCATGGGAAGGGCCTTGGAGGCAGCCTTCTTTGGAGGCTTCTGCTGGCTCTCACCCCAGCTTCTCTCATCTTCTGAGAAGCAACAGGAGATCCATGTTCTGATGGCGTAGAGCTCAGAGGGGTTAATGGCAATCATCCAGTGCTAGCCTTGGCATGGATGAGTGTTCCGAGATGCAGAATGTAGATACAACCACTTAAAGAAATCCCAGTGACCCTGTTTTGTCTTGTAGGGAGAACCTCTCTCATTAAAAACGAGACATGGTAGCTTTTGGCAGTTCACCAACAAGATTCAGTGACTGTTCTCAAAAAAAAATGAAGAAAACATAGCGCTCCTTCTGTGTGGTGTCTCTATGACACTTCCCAGGAAGGAGAAAGCTGGAGAGACCTAGCGCTAAGACATCCCGGCAGTGGGGCGGGTAGAGAAGCTGCAGATGGGAACAAGGAGGATGCTCGCTTCTTGGGTTTTCATGCCTCGCTCCTGTCAAGATGAGCTTCAGAAGTGTCAGCCCTGCAGGCTATGCTACCAGGCGAAGCTGTGCACTGTCTGCTTGTGGGTTCTGTGGGCTCAGCCTTCAAGCATCTAAAAAAGAATGGAATCATGTGGTTTCCGGCAGGATGCAGCTAAACCATGACACGTGGCTGCCTCCCAGATGGTCATCCAAAATAAGCGAGCAGTCAAACCTCATTTGGTGGGAGGAAGCATGCAGCTGTCTCCACAAGGCCTCCCTGGTGGCTAGCTCTGCCTGATACAGCAGAGCAAACAGTAGCTAGGTACAGCTTGTCTGTCCCTCCTTGTTCTCGGGGCTACCTCTATTATCGCTTCGTATTAAGAAGCTTCCAGACTACTGATGCTCATGTCTTCCCCATCCAAGGCAGAGAGTTGGCAAGTCAGTATTTTGACACTATTTAACACAAACCTAGGGATGACAGGGCCAGGAAGTCACTGTTCCCCATGATGGAACCAGACAGGGCTCTGAGGCGGCAAGACCTGGTACTAGGGGAGAGAGAAGGATAAATGAGATTGCATCATAGAAAAACCCATGACTGACTAACTGTCCCTCAGTACTCGGCCCAGGGGTGTGAGGTGCCCTGCCTCTCAACTCTGTCTCGTCTCAGTTGATTTCATTGGTGGACAGCTTCACTCCAAGGCCAGCAGCTGGCCTTAATCTGGAGCAGAAGGCAGTCTGGAAGTTCCATTTGTCTTCTCTAGAGGATTTTCTACTGGGAAGTCCCAGGAGGCCCCTATCTGAAACAAAGGGCTTTGGTGTCCCAACTGCAGGTCTGGCGCTAGTTACAATGGGATGGACGAGTAAGGGGCTAGTGTGAGCACAGCCCCACCAGAGTGGTGAAACAGACAGTGTCTGTGGAGCCTTGCTGCAGCAGAAGAACTCCAGTGTCACCATAGGGCACAGGGGCTCATGGTGAGTCCTCACACAGTCTGGTCCTGCTGCCGCTGTTGCTACTGCTGCTGCTGCTGCTGCTGCTGCTGGTGATGATGATTATGGTGATGCTGATGATGATGGTGATGATGGTGATGATGCTCATGTCCCTGACTGAATAAAAAGGAGAAGGTGAGACGGACATCAACATTCCTCTCTCTCTGCCTCCTTGCCTTGGATGCCACATGACCTGCTGTCTCATACCACCAGGACAAACTATGCCCTTGAACTGTGAGCCAAGGGAAACCCTTCCTTTCTTAAGCTGTTTCTGTCACAGCTATCACAGGAATAGAGAATATACTTGGGTCCACTCAAGTGAAAGGGCCCACGTTCGTTGCTATTGACTTACAAAGAAGCACACTGGAGTTTTTAAGGGGACTTCACGGGTGGTGCATGGCTTCTGGGGGAAGCCATCAGCATAGAAGCCTGGAGAACCTCCATGCATGTGGTAACGCTTCCCCATTCCCCTAGGCCTCCTGGAGCTTCCCTCCGCTGTGTTCTCTAGTTTGGAAAACAGAAAATCTCATCCATTTGTTTAGATTTATACCCCAGTGTGTAATGTTCACTGATGCCATTATAAATGGTCCTTTTGAATGCTTTGTAACCCAGTAATGCTTACTGATGTGGTCTAGAAATGTGGGTGATTTCTGCACGCTGATGGTAGCAGAGCCCAAGGCATGTCCCTGTCTTTCAGGTCAGAGTAGAAGTCGTAATCCTTAGGGTGTGTGGTGCAGTTACTACCCTTGGGGTTTAGCTTAGCCCCTCCTGGAGAGAATCATTTTAGCCAAAGCTAAGGCTCCTTCCTTCGGCAGCACAGCCAACTGGCCCAACAGTGTGGGGCCTCCTTGTTGGGGTGCAGGGTGGTTTTGTGAACCCTACAGAGTTGTAGGGTGTCTCTTTCCTCAGAGACTATTGCCTTTTTACTCTACTTGTGATAATTCTAAAGAACCTTCCAGAAGATCTCTACATGGAACTTCCCAGGAACCCCATAATTAGAAAAACATTCTGCAACATTTGATCCTAAAGTTGGTCCATTGAGGCTACTAAGCAGGATCTTGACCCTTGGACACCTTGAGTCCTGACTCTGATCACATTCTGATGATGAGGGGAGTGTTGGCAGCACCTCCAAATTCCATGGTTTCAATATTGAAGCCCCTCATGGCCTCATGCTCTGAACACTTGGTCCCCAGCTGGTGGTCTTACTTTGAGAAGCTGTGGAAAAGTCTGGAGCTGGGCCCAGCTGAAAGAAGTGGATCACTAGGGTGCACAGTTGAAGGTTAAAATAGCTCCCAGTCCCCTCTTCTCTCTGATTCCCATCTGGTGAGAAATGAAGGCCTCCCCACCCACTGCCATCTGCTGCCTCCCCCTCACCTGTGCCACATGATGCCCACATCCCCTCCCTAGCCTCACCGTGAGGGGCCCAAGTGCTTAGTCCTCAGAGATTCTGGGCAGAACCTTCCAGAACTGTGAGCAAACTAAGTCCTTTCGATTGCCCTGTTGGACATTTCTTCTCTGGGGGTGATGCTCCAACCCCCGATGTGAGAGATGCCCTGTTTGGAAGGAGTGGGAATGCTTGAGTTTTGTTTGTGGGGCACTTGCTAGCATTTAATTTCCATAAAGTGGTGGAAATTTCCATACAGGTGAGGGGATGGCAAGTCTCTTTGTCTGTGTTTATGTTTCTCCTTGTGCAAGTTTAGAGAAGGTAAATATTTCAAACACCTTTTGTTCCTCTATATTGAAAACTGACTGGCATGAATTCTTTGCTAACTCCCTTATCTCTGCGTAGCCACAGTCTCTCAGCAAAGGCCCCTCCTGCATTCCTGAGGCTGGCACTTTTTAATATCGTTTCATCTTTATCGGTAGCTGGTTTAATTTTGTGTAGCCTTTTGAAGCACTGATTGTGCCTTTTCAATTTTCTCTGCTGCTTACTTCATAGTCCTCTGATTTCCACTCTTCCCACTGTCGATTCCTCTCTCTGTGTTTACGTTAGGTTTACTTTACTCTTGGGCCTCACATGGAGCCACTGCTTGCTTCAAGCAAGTGTTGAGCCATCCAGGTGTGGCCCAACTGAAATCCTAAGCCAGGTGTAGTGTGGGTAGGACTCAAGCGTCTTAGAGTTGGCAGGTAGACAGCAGATTCACTCTGGGTCAGAGTAGAGGTGTGGACTCCATTCCTCTTATTTTCTGGGGACAGTGTGGGCCTCCCAGTCTTGGATTTGTTTTAGTTAGGGTTTCTATTGCTGTGATGAACTCCATGACCAAAAGAAGCTTGGAGAGGAAAGGGTTTGTTTTATCTTACAGCTTATGAGAGCGTACATCATTGAGAGAAGGGGGGGGGAGGCGCTCAAAGAAGGAATCCTGAGATAGAAACTGAAGCAAGATCACGGAGGAGTGCTTCTCATTGGCTTGCACCCCATGACTTGATCAGCCTTCTTTTTTTTTTTTTAAAAAAAAAGACTACTAGCCCGGGGGTCCTCCCACATCTATAACTAATTAAAAAATACCCTATAGACTTGCCTATAGGCAATCTAATAGAGACAATTCCTCACCTAAAGACTCCCTTCCCAGATAACTGAAGCACATGTCAGTGTGACAGAAACACTAAGCTGGACATATGTCTTCAAAGTAATGATCAAGGTGGTGTGAGGAGGGGAGGTGTAGACAGGGTTTGGGCAGTGGCTAAGCTGGAGTCCAGAGTTCGCACTGCTCCCCACCTGTGTCTCTTTAGGACAATAATGGGAGCCTTGATGACCCTCCCCTGAGTGCTGTTTGGAGTCTGGCTCATAGTGAACACTCAGCCAGGACTACTGAGCACTCTGCCTGGACCAGGTGTTTCCGATGCTTGGCTTCTTTAAAGAACTGAAGGAATACGCACAGCCCATGAAATAGCAAAGGGGCCATTCCCAGATGCAAAGGTCAGGGAAGGGTCAA
>LOJH01024876.1:0-11123 GCA_001685095.1 Ellobius talpinus
TTGGGAGGAGGGGAGGAGGTGGAAATTTTTTAATAATAATAATAAAAAAAATAATAAAGGATGAGAAACAGAAAGTTAAGTTGTATAAGTTTTCATATGACTATCCAGTTTCTTCATACTATGTACAGAAAAGGCTATTTCATCAATGATTCCTTTTAATCTCTTCATTGAGAAACAATTGATTATAGAATCATGGGTTGATTCCTGCTATTTTGTTTCACCAGATGATAAATCAGTTATTATACATGAATCACATTTTCTTGCTTACTACATTTATGTAATATATCTGGAAAATTGGTATTAGTATTGCAGCAACAGAGCTTTGGCTCCTAGTATCTCTGGGGTATCTGGGATTTTCTTTCTTATGAACCTTTGGGAGATTATTTTTTATTTCTGTGAAGAATGTCATGGTAATTTGTTGTAGAAAGCACTGAATCCAGAAACTAATTGAAACTAAGGCCATTTATGAATACAAATCTTCCAGTCATTATCATGGGATGCCTTTCTGTTTACTCATTATCTTTAATACGTTTACCCTGGGAGATTTGAAATTTTCTTTCACAGGTCATGTACTTCCTTAGTTCACATTTTTTGTACATGTTTTTACTTGTACAGCAGTTATGCCTGGCATTATCACTGTAGTTTATTCCATAAGTTCTGTGTTAATACCAATAATTTTACTAATTTCAGAATTAATAACAAGTTAATACCCACTTTTGGGGTTTAATACACTGTTCAAAAGTCTATAGATCAAAGAACAAATCACAAAAGGTGCTGGAGAGTGTTCTCAACTTAATGATAATGAAGATACCATACAAATTTTTTGTGGGTGCAACTCAAATAGTACTTAAGGGATATTTATATATTCAAATATCTTTATTAGAAAATTTAAACAAGTTTTACCTTGTTTCCATCATAAAGATCTAGAAAACAAAGAGAAGTAGTCAAAAATAAAAAATAAAAACTTTATAAAGTTGTATCTTTGCATATTTATTATGTTAATTAATACCATTGATAAATAGATTCTTTTGGAACTGAGGGATCAGAGGGGGAAGAAAGGAGAGAGGAAGAGAGAGAATGAGCGAAAAAGAGGGAATACGAATTTCATTCATAATAAATCAGACATCTGTTGTGCTGGTAGGCTTGTGTGTCAACTTGACACACACTAAGATTATACGGGAGGAGGAAACCGCAATTGAGAAAATGCCTGTATGTCCTTGACCTGTAGGCAAGTCTGTGGGACATTTTCTTAACTGATGATTGATATGGGTGGCTCACTGTGGGTGGTGCCATTCCAGACCATGAGGTCCTGAGTTATACAAGGAAAATAGGCTGAGCAAGCCAGGAGGAGCAAGCCAGCAAACAGCACTCCTTTTGGCCTCTGCATCAATTTCTGCCTCAAGGTTCCTGTCTTTGTTTCCTGCCCAGATTTTCCTCCATGATGGACTAAAAACTGTAAGGCAAAACAAACCCTTTCCTCTTCAAGTTTCTTGTGACTGTGCATTTTGCAACAGCAATAGCAAATCTGTCTAAGACACCTATGACCAATGATAATTGCAAATGCTTCAAGGAACAGTATTAGGGCTCTGCGAATAACTTTGGCAACTTTGATTACAAGGTTAAGTTCTTTGAAAATTAAAGTACCCTAAAGAACACAAATCAAAATATTGAATTAGATTTATATAAAAAATAAATTCAGTGTTTGCTCAACTTTTCAACAAAGGAAATGCCATTCCAGATCATTTTATGGATGGATTACTTTTAAATTCTAGAAAGAATCTTAATCTTATACAAAGTTTCAGAAAGATATAAAGAGGAAACTCTCTTAATTTTGTAAAGATTTCTGTCACCCTAATATCAAACTCCATATGCAAAAACAAAACATAAATCAAAATAACTAGGGGGAATTTAATTCCAAACAATAAACCTTTTATTATCAAACAAAATTACCAAACAAGACATAAGAAAAACATGCTAAAACATTTAAAACTCAATTTTCAATGACTCAATAGAATCTACTGCTTTGATTTGAGGTTATATTCAAAAAATCATTCAGTTCAGCTAACAGTGATGATATAATAAAGAGAAAGAACAGCTGAGCATCTGCATAGAGGTATGAATGTGTGTGACAAGATAAACCTCTATTTATAACAAATAACTGATACTCAATGCAATAGGAGGGGAAGGGTACCTACTGTCTGTCATTCTGATAAAGGACAGTCACTTGAAAGCCACAGTCAGTTGTGAAACAATGAAAATGTGGCATGAAAGGAATGTTACTGCCAGTTGAATATGAGAAATGAGATTTGGGGGCTAGAAAAAAACAAGTCCAGAAGCACAAAATAAATCATATTTGTTTTGCGCACGGTTCAAAGAGATTCAGAAACTTGCTCACGGCTATAATTTACAAGCAATCAGGATTAGATATACATTCTCTGAAACTTTCAGCTCCCGTGCATAGACAATTACTTGCAGCTATTTTGACGTGTCCATCACTGCAGACATGTGTCTAAGGACAGCTCTAGGGAGAAGAAGGGAAGGGTGAGGATGATGACAGCAAGACGTTGTTTTCTGTAGGCACAGGAAAGGCTGGGAAAGGACGGGGCTGGAAGAAGCCTGAAGGGAAAGGTGACTGGGAAGAAACAGCACTGAGGGAGTTAGTCAGACATGACAGCCTCTTCCATGCCTGGAGAGGGACACAAGAAGCCAAGACCTGGCACCTTTGGGAAGAGGCAACTTGGTCAGAAGCAGAGAAACAGAGATCTGTGATAAGGTGAAGTGCCCAGCTGCCAGAGGCAGGGTACCAGTCAAAAAAAAAGTTTGCAACGCTATCACCATACACGGAGCTAATGAGCGAAGTATCAGCGGCTATGTAAGCTGAGGTTTCTCGAAAGAGCAGTCGATGGGAATAACTAGGGAATTATCAAAAAGCGTTACAATCTGTAACTTAGGAAATGTGGGTATGAAGCATGAGCAGTTTGAGTATATTAATATCCAACTAGCACTGCATTAAAAACAAGCGAGCAGTGGGGTAGGAAGGCCTGTACATCATTTCTATACAAACATCACATAATATTATTCATTCAGTCAGTAAAGCATTTGCATGTACCCTGCCTTGGACATAGGGATAGTCATCAGAGGGATAAGAAATGGCTCGGTCCTCTGAGAACTCAGAGCTTTGTCACATGCCACAAGGGGGAATAAATAAGAGCATCATATGTGGTAGAATTCTAAAAAATCAGTTTTGGCTGCTCCAGAGACAAATTCGACAGTGGCAGCAAAAAAAAAAATGTATGTTAAATGTTTTTAAAGTTTTAAAAACAAAGTAAAGTACAAAGTCTGTGACTTGCTGAATCTCTTTTCTCTAATGGAGCCACTACTTCTGTGAGGAAGAAAGACTTTTTAAAATAATAAAAGTAACCTGCTTAGGAGTATTTTTTTCATCCCACACTTAAGTTTATTAAAAACGGACAAACAAAACCTGTACAAAAAATANCCCAATTCCATATCACTTTGGAACAGTAATCTTGAAAGACATTATCGCCTAGGACCCCTCTTCCTCTGCCGCAACCACGTCCTCTTCCTCTACCTAGGCCTCGACCTCGTCCCGCAACAGCTTCTCTTTTCTTAGATTTCACCTTAGGTTCAACATCCACAAATAATGTATCAAGAGGTAAGCTGTCTGGTAGAATAAAGTATCGAATGTTGTTTCCTCGAATACTCAATGTTTCCAACTGAACAGGTTCTCTGTTCTTTAGGGCCATTTTCACAGCTTCAAGATGTGTATTCATGCTAACATCTGCACCTGTGATTGTTCCATGGTCTTGTGTTCCATTCTTCAATTCAATGGTTATGGTTTCATGACTCAGTTTCATCAAAAATCTCACGAGCTTCAGCCTAGCGCTGCAGCCTCCCTCTGGACATGGAATTCAGGCCCCAAAGACTCACAGACAAGCCATATGAATCTGCTTAGGAGTATTTTGTGACAATCAGTATCTGAAAAAAATCGCAATAAGGATGGCCATCAAGGTTTTATTTCTTCTCCACACACTGATCTCTTTCATGGAAAATTTTCATGAGCGGACATGAAAACACGGGGAACCACTCTTCAGCATCCCTACTGTGTAGGGAGCAGGAGCTGCATCACAACCATTCATTCTCATTGCAGGCCTCGTTTCAAACCCAGCATAGGGCTGTGAGGGCTGTCTGAAGAGGTCATCGCAGGAAGGGTCACCCAGTGTGTATATACGTGCAGGGCAAACATGCATACAGAAATGGGGAGGTCGCACGCCTTAGAGAGCAGCAACTAATATATAGGGAGATGTTATCGTTAGGTTAGATACAGCTGCACAGCTTGAATCCCTGCTAAATTTCCCTCATTTGATAGTCCAGTTCTATATGTTTGATTAGAATGTTAAACTGAAAATAGTACACATATACCTTGTAAGGAAGGGAGGTCAATAGCAGGTGACCTGAACCTTTTGCTTCTGATTTCCTGTTCTGTTGCGGCTACAATGAGACTAATGGACGGGACTGACATCTCATTTTGGGAGAAATCCATTTCCAAAAACTGTAAAGCTGTTGGCAAAATTTAATTTCATACAAACTTTTTTAAACTGTAAGTATGTTTTCCCTGGCTGTTAGCTAGAGGCAGCCTGTAGTTCTTCACCATGTAAGTCTCGCCAACCAGCAGCTGTTTCATGAAAACCAGCAGGGGAGCATCTCTGTTAGCAAGATAGGAGTTACAATGTTATTAAAATACTCACAGAAGGGTCATATCCTGACTTTTGCTATATTCTATTGATTCAAAGCTTATCACGAGACCAGACCATATAAAAAAAGAGGGACTCTTCCAAAGTCCATTGGGAACAAAGCCATTGGGAACATTATGAGGATGCCTGCATCTCACAGTGGTTGGACTAGTTAAGATTTAAGAGGTGGCCTTTCTATGATACTTTCATTACCCACTTCTTAGAATGACTGAGCATCATCCCTAAAGATAGGGATGCCAATAGCCGAGGACATGGCAAATGTAGCTTCAATATAAGGACCCTTTATAATCATTACTGAGGTAAAAATCTGGGACATGAATACTTCCAACTACAAAATTCTGATGGGGAAATTTTATAGGATCCTATCCCTGGATAAAGAGGTATGGGTAATCAATGGTTGCAGAGAGAAGGATAGTCAGATTTATCCGTGATCCATGACAGATTATCCAAACTCAAGTGATCAGCCCCTAAACACATATACATATGAGCAATGCTAAAAGAATTCAGTAGGTTTGTATGCATGTATGTAGTAATGTAGGTAGGTATATAGTATATATGTGTGCTATATTTCTATCTCAGTGTGTATATATGTATGTGTGTTAGCAGTAATTTAAATTCTATGATGCCTCCCATAAGTCTTTAAGCATTTGACTACTTAGTTCTCAGTTAGTAGAACCATTTAAGAAGGATTAGGAAGTGTGTAACTGTGGGTGAGGCTGAGGTTTCAAAAGTCTCCTGCCTTCTCCAGTGTGCTATTTTCTGCTTGCAGGGGTGTGTGTGTGTGTGTATGTGTGTGTATGTGTGTGTGTGTGCGTGTGTGTGTGATAGATTTGACAAAGGGCCAAGGGAAACATGTGAGGAGCTGGTAGATAGAGGAGGGGTGAAAATCCAGTAAATGCAATACTTCAGTATGAAATTCTGAAAAGATAATGAAATTAAATAAGAAAGAATAGCTTTGCGGTTAGCTTTCAAATGTCTTCACATGGTTCAGATTAATCTTGTTCATCCTGGACAGCGCATAAGACAACTTGCTGTTTCAAAGGAAGAGAGCAGTTTTTGCATAAGCTTCCGTGGGAACAGACAGCATGGCCATGATAACATCTGTTATAGATTGAATACGGAAGGGCCCCCACCGGCTTATACATTTGAACACTTGATAGCCAAAGGTGGTGTGGTGTTTGGGGAGGTCATAGAAACTTAAATATGTAGACTTGACTGGTGAAAGAAGGTCAGTAATGATGAGTTCATGAATTACTGACTGACCCTGGTTGCTGCTCAAGTTCCCGTCTGCTGCCATTCTTCAGTAACTGTGTGAGGAATCTCAAGTTTACACTCTTAGGCAGGAGTCCTAGCCAATATGTCTCTTCTTCATGAGCTAAAAGAAATCTTTTTCTCTTGTTTTTTTGCCAGCTATGTATTGGGTCACAGTAACTAGAAATGCAATTAACATAGCATTAAATCCCTAAGTTCTATTGCAAATTTCAGGATTACAGAATAAACTTGGAACTATATACAAATGGAGATCATGGGTAGTTTGTTGCTTGATGTAAGAGATAAACCAGGGCATCATGAAACAATAGAAAAACCCTTGGAGACTGCAAGGTACAGAATTTTGGGATAAGGAAGAAAACATCCTCCCCACTCTCCTTGAGCATTGATGTAAGATTAGATAAATATTATAAACAGAGGAATGTTCTCTTCTATGCATGCTCATTTGCAGACATTAAAGGGTACACACAAAGAATGTACTGATTTTTTTCAGTCTAGAAACTAATAGAGAGTAAGTTTTTGAGAATGTATAGAAAGTTCAGAGTGAATGAATGATCAAAACTTTTTTTAAATAAAAGCCACCAGGACAAGAAGTCTATGAACTTGGCACCTTTCCCAAGGCCTGTGAGGTTTGGCAAATGATAACAGGTGTTGCCTCATATCATAATAACAGGGGAACAAATTGCTTATCTCCAAGACAATTTTAAAGTAATATATAAAGGTATCTGGGGAAGCTTCAAGTGTCCCTAACCACTAAGTAGAAGCTAATATAGTAACCAGTTGCCAAAAGGGAACTTCTTTCAACCTAAAAAAGATTCTGTTATGGACATGTATGGAGTCTCACAAAATGAGCCCTCAGCTGATGCTGGATTATGTTTCTGGTGAGAATGATCTCTGGATTTCAATAGTTAATAGATAAAAGGAACTACAAAATCTTGCAATGGCCTGTTGCTGAGTGTGAGGCAGAGGCACTGGTGTGGGGATACATGCTTTGGTCTATAGAGACCTAGATATCACATTTGTGAATGGAGATTGCACTTTTGTTTCCCAGCTCAGTCAGCCCTGAATAATCACACAGAAACTATATGAATTACAACACTTTTTGGTCAATGGCTTAGGTGTATTCCTAGTTAGCTTTTACATCTTAAATGATCCCATTTTTATTAGTTTATGTATCACCATGAGGCTGTGGCTTACCAATAATGTTTTGGTATCTTTCTCCTTTATTATCTCCCAGACTCTGCCTACTCTTTCTCTCTGTGTCTCTGTTCAGATTTCCCACCTAGATTTACTCTGCTAAGTCACTGCCTGAAACAGTTTTTTTTAATCAACCAATAAAAGCAACATATATACAGAAGGATTTCCCACATCACACATGGCATCACATCTCAGGATTCTGCAGGGTTCATTCTCCATACTCTATTCTCTGTATTCTGGGTACTTCAGTTTCCTTTATGACACATAGAAGGCCTCCATACATGCTTCTCTATCAAGAATGTCTATCAGGAATGCTTAAATTTTCTAAACCATATTATCTGATTATTTCCTATTGTTCATATTTTAATTGAAGCAGAACTCCCTCATAGGAGACTATGATAGGTCCCTAATTAGGTCATATCTATCTACTATTCCATTCTAAATCCATGTGCTTAGACTTTGTATTCCTATCACACTTATAGTTTCTGTGATTCTTGTCTTTCCTAATATTTACCCGTGTTCTTGTTTTTAAAACATTCCCTTTTCACATTCCTCTCATGTACAATAGAAAAAAGTAACTTAGACAAAAATGCCTAAGTGTACCTATAAAATAGTCTTTTTAAACTTATTTTAAAATTTAAACCTATTGCTTTAGTCTATTCATTATCAGTTATTTAGATCAACTATTAATTCAGATGTGTGGTATAACAAATAGGAGCCCCTATAGGTAGTAGATTGGTAGACATTCAAAGTCTATGGTACACATGCTCAATAGAGAACTCCGACAACTTAGTCATATCCTTGCTATTATAAGCAATGCTATAAGGGCTGGAGATATTTGCATATAATCTATTGACACATTAACACTTAGAAAGGAACAGAGTTACTCAACAATAAAGGGCTCCTAAATAGTACAGCAGTTCGTTTGACCCGAATTGTTTGAGCCTTGGTCTGTTTCTCTTTCAAAACGGTAATGGTTGGCCAGGACTCAAAGACAAGAAAATTGAGAGAATGATAATAAATTACTAAACAAGTAAAAATTTATCTTTTGTTGGTATAATCTTTGTGTACATTGTATAAAGATGTGTCTGTTTAAACTCACCTACCTAAGACACCTTCTGATTGGTTTAATAAAGATCTTAATGGCCAATAGCTAGGCAAGAGAGGATAGGCAGAACTTCCAAGGAGAGATAGGAACTCTGGAAAAGAATGAGAGGCATGGTAGATTCACCAGCAAACCATGGAGTATCAGACATATGGTACTGAGGAGAGGTAATGAGCCATATGGTAGAACATAGATTAATATAAACAGGTTAATTTAAGTTTTAAGAGCTAGTTGTAAACAAGCCTAAGCTGAGGCCAATCTTTCATAATTAATAAAAAGTCTCTGTGCTATTATTTGGGAACTGGCAGTCCATTAAATGAGCAGCTACAACTCCTCTTTTAAGAGAATAAGAAAATGCATGTAATTATAAATAATTTTTGTAAAGAACCTGGTATATGAAAAATATCCTAGAACCACATATACAAACAAATTAAAGACAGTACTTCACACAAATTTTAATTAAAATTATAAGACAGAATATTGTTTTGAAGAATGATCTCTTTCAGTCTATCAGTGGTGTCTTAAACAGCCATCTATACATTTTTATGTAGTCATTTTCAGTCTTCCCTACATGACATGACAGACCCTCAGTCACCATCACCATTGGAATATCTAACTAATACAGATGCAGGTTCAAATAGAACATTCAGAAATCAGGAATTCTGTATTTTCTCCTAATTCCTATGACAAAATAATTACTGGAAGCAACTTAAGGGAAGAAACCTGCATTTTTATCCATGGTTCAAGGGACTGTAACCCATCATTGTAGGGAAGGCATGGTGGCTGAGCTCCTCCTATAGTGGCAGGGCCTTGTCACAAGTCCAGGGATTGGAAAACAGAGAGCTTCTAGAAGAAATAGAATTACCTACAACTTTCCAGCCCGTTTCACAAGTGTAAAACTTCCTTCATATTGGTTCTAACTCCTGAAGATTCTAAAGTGTGCTAAAACAGAGCCATCTGTTGTGGACCAAGTGAGCAAACAATGAGCCTGTGAGGAACATTTTACTTTCAAATCCAAGTAGATGCTATCAGAAACAAGTGTCATAAACCACCTGATTTCTGAAGTCATAACCCAAGACAACTGATCAGTGGACTCAAAAACAGGGGACCAAATCCATTCTCATCTGCCTTGCCAACTTATACACAATCCTTGGATTTCTAGCTATTTAATTTCCCCTGATATTTTCATTAATAAGTGATGCTGCAATGCCTAAATTTTCTTAAAGATGTGGTAGGAAGGATTTTTTCAGATGAATATCAGAATCACGAGTGCTTTAATTTAGTTCTTATATGACATGAACCAACTTTCTATGTTATTTTAATGAGGCTGACCTTAGTAATTCATATTTTCTTTGACTATGGCTTGGTTGACTGTCACTCAAAGCATGTACTATTTGATATTTAACTGCTGAGAAAAAATGACTAATAGACCGATCTGACTTATATGCTAGAAATTTTATTTCTTCCTTACCTATCTTTAGGACAGATATGCTATAATATCTTTCTGAAATTGTTTCATCCAGAATATTTCTTCCTTTTAATATTCCTGAGTATAAAAGTAATTTAGTTAGACTGCTTTTTAACTGAAAACTTTCTATAAAAAAACAATGGATACAATTAAATTATATGGAACAGATTCAAAACAATTTATTGTGAGTCTTGAGATGTTACTTAAAATTTCAATTTTAATTTTAGTAATTTGAATTACTGAGACATGAATTAATTAAATAGCTAACACTGAAAAATCAACCATTTTAAATCCATTTTATATGAGGGGGAGAGAAAAGAAGCAATTTTGAGTTTATATTAGTACAGACATCACATTTTCATTTAATTACACACAACCATTCATATTTAAAATAAAGAGAATCCCCACTTTAATGGAACACAAATCTGATGTTACAGAAAGTAAGGTGACATATCTCTTGTCCTATTATAAAGTCCAGTTGCAACTGGAACAGTTGTGACCCTGAACAACTCATGTGTCCCCATGCTGCCATATTGCACTTTGCACAGAAAACATGACAGCAAAAATCATATAAGCTTTCAGAATTTAAAACATATTTTGAAATGGGGTTTTTAAGAACTAAAACATTTTAAAGTACTTACTGAATTATTAGCACCTGTGTTCATAATAATAAACATTCCCCTTTCTAAATAATGGATTTTTCTATGAAATTATCCTTATTGCCAAGATATGAGTGTCACTGCCTTTAGGCAGATCTTTCTTGCTGGTCATTGTCGTTGGTTATGGACATCACATCTGGATGGGACTATTGATTGCTTTCCCTCCCTTGGTAGCTTGCACAGCATCTTTTGATACCACAAAAGTCGGCTACAGGAAGGAGGCTATCAGATTAAATCCAGCTCTAATATTCCAAGTCCTATGTCCAAGTGTGTGATGTATTCTTTAATAGGGACTTACTCTCAATGTCTGAGAGGCAACCAAATGCAACAGCAATGGCCTATTTTGTGAGGAATCACTTGAACTGCACAAATGGAGATTTCCCATGCTTAGCACATGACTCTTAAGGGGAGTATTACCAAAGTACATCATTTCATTTAAGAGAGAGCTAGATACACAGACAGACACTTACATGTATTATATGTAATTTAGATAGATCTAAAATAGTAATTCTTCAAGGCTTTGCCAAATATCCTTGTGTTTTCCTCCCTCCATACTACCCAATGAAGGTCCCTCTCCTTGTTTTCACAATTCCTCTCTTTGTTTCACATGGTAATAACAAACAGCTATCTAGTTGGAGTTAGGGTCTTCTCAG
>LOJH01024878.1:0-18957 GCA_001685095.1 Ellobius talpinus
TTTTCATTCTTCTACATGTTGATATCCAGTTATACCAGCATCATTTGTTAAATAATCTTTCTTTTTCCATTTTATATTTTTTGCTTCTTCATCAAAAATCAGTTGTCCGTAGGTATGTGGATTGATATCTAGGTCTTCGATTTGGTTCCATTTGTCCTCTTGTCTGTTTTTATGCCAATTGACCAGGCTGTTTTTAGTGCTGTAGCTCTGTAGTAGAGTTTGAAGTCAGGGATTGTGATGCCTCTAGAAGTTCCTTTATTGTACAGGATTGTTTTGGCCATCCTGGGATGAAACTCATTTTTCAACGTATGTCATACAACAGGGACCAAGTTAGAAAGAGTCCATGGTGAAACCTGTAGCTGAAGTGAATGACCTAAGCAGTCTTCTTAGAGGATCAGCAAGCATATGATGGCACAAAGAGAAGCTAGGTGTCTGGAAGTGCTACTTACCCATCAGGTCCCATGATAAGGATATGGCTTATATATGGCAGGCTCTTCTCTGACTATTGAGTACCTCTCTTTGAAGTAATGGTATTTGTTTAATTCTTACCAAGTAGTTAGCCCACACCCCAGTCATTTACTGAGTAGTGATGATACACTTGGCCCTGCCTTGGGGACCACAGATTTCTGCATAACTTCTACATGAGGAGCCTGACATGGCAACAGTAGAGCATTAGGAAAGAATCCACATTAGAACACCAAGTGCAGCCGTCAGGTGGGTTAGCCTGAAATCTCCTCAATTATCTACAGATGTGAACAGTGTTATCATTCCAGAAGTGTCAGGACATCCTTAAAGAACTGAGTTGACATTTTTCAGTTTGCATCTCTAGCTCTCACATCATAAAGTAATTCGAAACACACAGAAATATAAAGACAGCCTCAGAAGGAAGGACTGGGTAAAGTTAAGAATAAAAAGCCATTTAGCCAATAATGGAAACAAAGAAAATCTATATTATTATCTGAGTGCTAGAGACTGAGTGGAGATTGGAGTTAATTTAGAGTTTTAGAAATGTTTTCAGAGAAAGAAAAATAAATTAAGAAATTCCAAATGCAGGTGTTTAAAAGAAAACAAAGGTAAAATGGGGGTAAAATGAAAGTCAGAAAATAAATAACCAAAAGTTTGAAAGCAATAATAAATAAATAAAAACAGTCACAAATTAACATTGGAGATGGCAAAGTAGGTTTATAAACAAATGTATAGTTATCAAGAAGACTTTTTAAAATTATCATGAAGGGACGGGGGTGGCTCTGTGGCTAAAGCATTGTCACACAAGCAGCAGGCCTCAGGACCAGAGTTGAGATCACCAGCCCCTCATGAAAGTCTGTAATCCCAGCACTTGAAAGGAAGCCAGAGGCTCTCCAGAGAAAGCCAACTAGTGAGACCAACTTGACCAGCAGGCTCTGGTTCAGTCGAGAGGCCCATCCTCAGTGGACAAGGAGGCAAGTGGTTGAGGAAGACTCCAGATGTCAATCTTGGGCAAGCATATGCACACAGATACAGTACATACTAGGCCAACATGTGCAAGCACATACGCAAGCACACCTACACACCTGCAACTGTGCATATGCAATAGATTGATATTAGCCTTGAAAATAAAAGATAAATTCACAAGTAAGAAAGTTTTATAAGTAACCAATAACTCAGGAGAAATTCAGGTTTTCGGTAAATCCAGTGCCCCAAAATTATGAACTGATGGATCCATTGGGCTGTTTTTGTTTTTTCAAACTTTGAGTAAATAAGTCTTCAGTTTTATATATTTTCTGGAACATTTAAAATTATAAGAAGTTCTTCATTTTTTAAAAATGTAAATGTAATCCTAATCCCAGACAAGATTAAGATAATAGAGACATCTCCTTAAAAAGAACATGTTGAGAGATTTTTACAGTTCAAGCTATCAAACTACAGAAGCATAGAATACAGCTATGGCAATGAAATTTGCAAACACAGGTATAGCAAAGGTCTCTTGGAAGAAAAATTATAATTAATGAGGTGCATTAGGTAGCAACTGTTTATTTAGAAAAAGGTGTTTCTTATAAACACATTTATGCTACCCAGTGAAAACAAGGTCATTGCCTGTAAAATTCCCATTGTGCTGACTCTTGAGAACATGTGCTCTTTTCAGAGGGGATGAAACGCTCGCTCAGAAGGGGGCTGCACCTGTACTTGGTGCTTTTCAGACTTAGATAGTTTATTAGCTGCTTATTTTTCTTGGCCATTCCAAGAGCACTTGGTGCATACTGAGCACCACTCATCTGCCAGCTCCCTGTAGAAATAAAGCCCATTTTGCAGTTATCCAGCCGGTGAGAAAGCAACCTACACATGTAAACTTTTTTGTGCATGTGTGTAAACTTAAAAAGAACAGCCTGATTTTTTCCCTTAATGTCAAAGCTTGGAAAATTAAGAGAGAGAGACCAACAGCGTAAAAGCACTGTGCTAAGTTTCAGGCCAAACAATAAATGGTTGTCTTCAGGGGGGCTGAGAGATAGCACTGTCGTAGCCAGGTTACCTTGTGTGGCAACAGAAGCACAGGGCACTCTGAATGCTTTCTGAGTTAGCCCTGTGGCTTTCCTTGGTGCCTGAGCCTACCCTGGATCCCTTCATTGCTGTATACAAAGGCATTAACTCCATTTTAAAAGAACACTGTAAGTGTGCTTTGTTCAGTTGGCTATGCTAAGCAATTACATTTCCTTGCTCTCTGTGTAGACCAGAGTGGCCTAGAACTCACAGACATCTGCCTACCTGACTTCTGAGTGCTGAGACTAAAGGTGTGCACCACCACACCTGCCTTTGTCCTTTCTTATTAAGTCGTCATAGGGAGGAGAGAGTCTCTGGTTTATGAAACAGAAGCCATCAATGCATGAGTGTTTTGTTAGGTTTTACGTAAACACTATTTCTCTGTATTTTGCAGCCTTGGGCATTATGCCAAAGCCATAATAAATCCTCAATAAATATTCACTGAAACATTTCCAATACAGAATTCCCAATGTTTTTAATACAGGAAGGTGACATTGCAGGCAAGCAGTCACTTAGTGTGTCCGTGGGAAGAAGTCTTGTGAGTTAACGCAGCAATCCATTTTCCTCCTATTAGGCTAATGAATGGTCATTTTCAGATACTTGCTGGAGTGAGTCTCTGTTACAAACTGACACCCAAGCCTCTGGTGCTGAGGTGGCCTCATTCATCCATCTGTCCTCTCTCTTACTTATGTTCTCCCAAAAAACCAACTAACTATGCCACCTTATAAAAACAAGTCCTTATTAGGGCCTTGCCTAGAGGATTTAAATATGCCTTTTGCTTCAAAACCAAATCTATTGAATTTTCTTCTCTCTGGTGAGAGGAAGAAGTTTCTAAGTGTGGTGATTAGAGAATATCAGGAAAGCCTGGATATAAAACTTAAGGACTTCTGCTTTCTACTTGGTTGGAGAACAAGGGCCGTGTCTGTCTGTCTGTCTGTGTCTGTGCACATATTCACAGCTCACAAATGAACCTCTTTATAAGTAACTGGGTCATTTAGACATTTCTCTGAACCCACCGTCAGTATATAATTCATCAGTGTAACCTCCCAAGACGTTGAGCGTTTCAAGTTCATCTTGTTAAACTGACTTAATTAGTCACACGTGTCCTAGACAAAATATACCGGCCTCTAGGACTGCTGTGTGATGTAAATTAATTATGTTTAGCTTTTCACATACTTGACTGAGGTGAATGTCCCCAGTAAAGGGAAAATTCTGATGGTGAGCAAAAAGAACCAAATTTTTGGTACATGGGACCAACACTTTAAGATACAGAAACAGGATTGCCTGCCACTCTTGCAGAATCGAAGCCAAATGAGAGCCAGTGGAGTTGCTGAAGATGTGCACAAAAGGTTGTGGAGGGCAAAGACCAGCTGCCATGTCTGAGTGTCTTTGTCTTAGCTGACAGTGGCCCTTGGAGGGATAAGATTTTCTTTCTCTCTCATTTTCCACACACTCATTTATGTTAGAATTTAAACTAATGCTGTAGTAAGCTCCAGGTGTGCTAAACCCAGCAAACCACTGGATAAACCTGGGATATCACCTCACTCCTGGCTTCAAGTCTTTGGAGAAATACGCTGTGGTTCTGACAACTGCTGAGTGCTGCTCTTCAGAAGTTAGGCCATCCTGTCTGAGGTTCTCCTGTGCATAGGCTCATTCCCTCATCAAGGTTTGAAGACCAGGAACCCCATGATTTGGCCAGCCACTTCTTAATGAAACTTGCATAAATGAACCAGAGGAAAGATTTTAGAAGATGCTTTAGCAGACATTTTTTTTAATGGTGAGAATCAATTCTTCTGTAGCAGTAACTTCAAGATTGGTACCAAAGCATATGGCTATAAAGGCAGTGGTGGGGCTTTGTGAAGGACAGTGCATGTGGATTTCTGTGCACATGAGATTTGTCTTTGGATCTTGTAGGCCAGAATTTCTGCTTTGGAAGCAATTTTTTGTTCTATCATTTATTTATTTATTATTTTGATATTGTGACTTGCCTGATTCTTGTTGAGCTTTGTTGGATTATTTAAAGCAATGTTTTCCTAATAAGGCAACAACAGTTGATAGACTACAGTAGAAAATAATGAGACCACCTATCTCTGGTTCAGCGAGTGACATTTGAAGGATATATAAAAGTTTACCCAGTTGGTTTTGGCCTTGTACTTTACCGATCAAACACCATCTTGGAAGGAGGTAGTCAACATGGAAATTCCAAGACAGCAGAAATTTAAGTGTAAATGTAAAAATATAGGGATATATGCTCCTCTGGCATCATAATTTTAAACACTGCTTTCAGTATGTTTTAAGGACTCTTCTTGTGTTTCCTGCTTTCTTGGAGAGCTTCAGTAAGTCATTATTTAAGGCTGGGATCAAACAAGGGCCTTTGACAGTAAGACAAATGGTCCTACCCCTAAGGCACACTCCTATCCCCCCAGTGCTTTAAAAAGTCATTCTAACTTTTCTATTCAGAGCCCTCAGGTTTGCCACAACCCTAACTTCTCTGCATAAATATCAATGATTTCTTGAGGGATTTTGAGATTCAGAACTTTTCTTAGTCACTAATTTTAAAGCAGTAATATTTCAAATGAGATTTATAGACATTCTGGAGATTGGGTAAGATTATGACAACATTAGACAATCTGTAGGTCCTCAGTAAATGTTCAGTAAGCTTATGTGGGGAATTTCACTTGAAAAATATGAATGGAGTTACACAAAGTGTCTCCCTCAGTGAAGAACTTAAAGAGGCACAGGCCAGAGACGGAGAGAGGAAGGGAGGAGGGAGGGAGAGAAAGACAGAGACTGACAGTCACTCACTCCCTGAGTGACTCATTCTTTGGTACTAAGAAAGCCAAAATGAAGATTTGAGACTCTCAGCCTCAGTAACCACATGGCTTGCCAGTGAACCCAAAGTGACATCTTAGCTTGGAGAAAGCATAGATTTTGTCAGAGCTGGGTTTGATCCAGACATATCTGTCCTTTATTACATTGCAATACTTAAGACAGACAGCAATACTAATTTCATACTTGTCTGAATGCAAAAAAATTGATTCTCTTTCAAAATCATTTCTCTGTGTTTATATATGTGTGTGTGCGTGTGTATGTGTGTGTATGCATGTATGTGTATGTGTGTGCACTCATTTACATGGTAGGAAGCACACATATGGTGACCAGAGAGAGAGTAATTTAGTGAAGTTTGATTCTCTCCTTCTACCTTTATGTGGGTCCTGGAGATTGAACTATGGTCGCTAAGGGTGAAACTCAAGCACTTTTACCAGTTGAGCCATCTTTCTTCTACAAAGTGTGTTTTGAAATTCAGGCACATTCTGTCTGTCCATTAGGTGGTGGGTGATTCCCATTGCAAGTTCTCAGTGGCCCTAAATTGGTGATGTATTGATTGAGTTTTCATAGACTCCCTAGCACTTCAAATAGTGATATATTTGTTACATAAATATTTCTTAATTGAGTGAACTGGTGTATTAATGTTTTAGTGTAACTGCTCTTAAGATCTCGACAGACATTCAAATGTGCA
This sequence comes from Ellobius talpinus, assembly GCA_001685095.1. Classification (NCBI taxonomy): domain Eukaryota; kingdom Metazoa; phylum Chordata; class Mammalia; order Rodentia; family Cricetidae; genus Ellobius; species Ellobius talpinus. The sequence goes on from LOJH01024878.1 coordinate 6,035, forward strand.
CAAGTGTGCATTGGTCTTTATTTATTACCATGCCAAGAGAAAGAAAAAGATCCTGAATAAGTTACAGATAATAAAATGTAAATTTTTGAAACCAGGCAAAACTTAGATAAAATCAAGCTCAAAAGAGATTGCAAATGAAAGAAATTCAATTTTAAGTAAAAGAGGAACTTCCAGGAAATTCATTGGTAATAAGTGGGGAAGATTAGCTAGTCTGAAGAAAATCCATCAATAAAGGAAACATCAAGCAGGTGGGTTTGTTACTGAGTGCATAGTCTTGGAGGAGAGGCTTCAGAAACAAAGTGAGATTTAGACCCATCCATCAGGACTCTTCTGGCTCTTTGGGAGTTGGCAAGAAGCCAGGACAAAGTTTTGCCTTTTTAAGAATGACCGTTTGGAGTTGAGGATGTGCTTAGAGTTCATGCCTCCTAAGGGTAATAAAGAGTCAGGTCTGCTCTCTCCTCGCTCCAGCTTACATCTTAGAATAGCAGACAACACCTTACATTTCCCCTCTCTTCTGTGTTTTCCTACTGAAGACATGTTTATGAGCAGGAAGCTTTGATCCTGTAGAGGCATCCTCTATATTCTGTTCTGATTATTCTGCTGGCATAGGTCAGCAGATCCACCCTGTCTGTTTTCTGATGCTCAGACTTTTTGCAGAGGCCAGTCACCTCCTGGGCAGTTCCTTGGATGTGCTTGTCCATTCGCATCAATGTGTTTAAGACTATGTCAGTGTTTCCATTAAGAGACTTTTTCATTCCCTGGGGTTTCTAAATGTCACTAAAATTTGAGCCAAATTCAAACCCTGGTGTAAAAGTGTCTTTTCCCCCTTTCTCCATGCATAATAAATATAAGCCAAAAACCACTACTAATGCTAAGACATGGATGAGACTGAATAAGGAACATTGACACCTCTGTGTAGCCCAAGACTGAAGAGGATGTAAAAAAATGTTTACTGCCTCTGAAAATAAGACATTTTTTTTCTGTTTAATCAACATGGATGTGTGTACTCTACCCCCTCTCCGTCCCCCCATGTCTGTCTGTCTCTGTATCTGTGTCTGTCCCTCTCCCTGTCTCTCTCTCCCCTTTCTCCCCTTCCCTTGATTAGTTCCCCCACTTCTGCTTCTCTTCTTTGTTTCTAAAATTCAACAGGCATTTTTCTGTCTAAATTTTTCTGTGTAGCGCTGCTCTTACAGAAGTTTTATTCTGGGTAAATATGTACTTTCTGCCAGCCCTGAATATTTTAGTCCTTTGAAGTTTTAAGGCTTCATGTATTTGTTTTCTATGATTTATTAGATTTTCAATAACTGTGAGTTTTCAGGAAGCAAAGAAGGATAATAAACTTGTGTATCCTAAGAAGTTGGGGGTTTTTATTTGTTTGTTTGTTTCTCAGAACTTTTTTCTTGTTTTTTTCAGGTTGGTGGAGGATAGCATGTTTAAATAGCAGTTTTGTACTGAACCGGCCCTCCCCATTGGCAGCTTTGTTTTAGTGTGGTTCACTAAAGGGCAGGTGGTCATGGACTTTCCTGAGGGACCCTCAAATCCCATTTCTTACTTCATGATGAGTAAATATGTGTACCATAGGAACAAAAAAAGTGCTTTTTAGACATGAATTACTTAGTCTAATTGCTTTGCTAATTCCAGGTACTTAATTGGTGTTTAAGAATTTTGAATCATTAGTGTTGAACCTTTGAGAACTTAAAATGGCTGTGTACACATTTCTACCAATTTCATTGAAATTTTAAAAAATCACATATTATTATTGTGTGTGATGGAGTGTGCATGTGTACTCAAGTAAAGGTGTGTGTGTGTGTGTCTGTGTGTGTGTGTGTGTGTGTGTGAAGGTTAGAGGACAATTCTGCAGACTGGATTCTCTCTTTCCATGTTTATGTGCATTCTGGGGCTCAAACTCAGGTTGTCAAGTTTAGTGGCAAATGCTTTATTCATGAAGCCTTCTTGCAGGTCCAGTTTCTTTCTTGTTGACATCATAAATTGCAGGTTGGCTTCAGTTATAAAGGAGAATAAGGAATGGTTTGTAGAAGATCACCAGTCATTAACAGTGGTGGCTGGAAGTCTCTGTGGGCTACATGCTTACTCTTGCTTGTAGTGGCAACAGATGTTGAGCACATGGGACATTATATTCGCTTTTGAAAGTGAGCAGTACCATCTTCTGTCTACTTTTACAGCATGGGAACCTGAAGTCACCACCAGGAACAACTCCAGTGCTAATAGCATCCCAATTAGTGAGTCTTAGTCTCAGGTTTAAGCATCAGCACTGCCCTTCTGCCTCCAGCAATCCTGAGACTTCTCAGCCAGAGAAGAGAGTCATGTCCAGTAGGAGAAACAGTTCGTGGCACCTGAGCTTCTGTGAAGGAATCCCTCAGATGGAGAGGGCCCCATCAGGTCAGATTGGGAGCACTTTCTCAGATCTGTTTGAGAGTACTCCATTAGGACAAACTTGGAGTTCAGATCAGGAGTACTTCCTAGAGCCAGACTGGGAGCACTCCATCAGCACTTCCTAAGGTCAGGGTCTAAGAGAACCAGAAGTGAAGTTTAAACTTCACTGACTCTGGACACTAGGCAGCATCTTAACACACTGGCCCTATAGCCTTGGTGATCTCCAGTATCTTCCAGAACTGCTGGACTGCGCACAGTGTTAAAAACTACCTCCCTGCTGACATTTGGAGCATAAATAAACATCTCTGGTAGAAACAATGTATTGGGGGGGTGACAAAGTAAATTTTGCCTTTGAGTAGTTTTCATTCTGATAAAGAAGTGAGTTGTTTAACAATAGCAATGGAAAGAGGAATATATTGGGAATGTAAAGCGTAAACTGAAAACACAGAGAACTCGGATGAAAATGAAACCTTTAAACCAGTGAACAGTGGTAGGAGACAACTGTCCATCCACTGAGAGTTCCAAGGGACAGACTGCTCTTACATTTCACGTAGCCACCTGCGCACTCAGAGCACATTGTCCCTTCAGCCGAGCCAGACTCAGGCAATGGTGGACAAGGCTCAGTGTTTGGAGTAGGGAATGCCCTGTTCTGCCAAGACTGTCGTTATGACCCTGAAATGTGCCCTTTTTCAAAGGGCCAGAACTCAGAGGCTGGCCTTCCAGTTTCCACACTGATTTAGACAGCAGATGCATTAAAAGGCAACGTGGAATTTAGAATCATTTGTCATATGGCTTCACGGCAAAAAAAAAGGAATGGCTATCTGGCCAGAGGAAGAATTCCTTAAGTGTTATTATGTCCTGCATTTCTAGATGTAAAATCCCGGGCCAGAAGTTGTTGGGTGCCAAGGACCCTTGCTGTGGTGTCTCACCCTAGTGTGGGGCTGACGGCTGTGCTGTTTCCATGGCCTTCTTGAGTTGCAGCTGAAGCCATGCCTTGCGGATGTTATTGTCTTCCACGGCTCCACTGTTCTGGTTCCTTCCCACCCGTAGCTCTCCTGCGAGCTGTTGAGGTTCTGTCACCGCCACGGCAAGAGGGTAGCTGGTCTTTTTTCACTTGTTGAGCCTCCTGCTTCCTTTATTTTAGACCTCTTAAGAAATGCGGCTCCAGTTTGGCTTGTTTTCACATCTCATGGAGACCATAGTTTCTCTAACCTGTGTCCTTCCTCCTTCAGAAGATTTTCTTAAAGTAGACTTGCCCCCTTACACTCTGCTTAGAAAATGTAAACAAAAATCATCTGGAATAGTAATGGTTAACTGTGCTAAAAAGTATTTGAGGGCTGTTTCACCATTGCTGTACTTGAAGCTCTGAAGTTTCTTTTGTACATGCAGTAACTTTCCTTGCACTAGAGAAATGTCATGATTTCATGACATCTTAACTACTCGGAAGACCATTCCTACCCTACCTGGAAACACACCAGTGGAAAGTATTCCAGTAGCTACAGGAGCCCGGGGAACAGGCTTGGCCAGCACCCAACCTATACTCGTTTGGCCCTCACTTTTATTAAATGACATTGCACAAGGCCCAAAGAGGGGCTCCGTTGACACATTCCAAGTCGAATCAATATTTTTATGGTAGTTAAAACACCTGTAGCCTCTGCTGGAGTTTGGAAAACAATATCGTTGGGCCCAGATTTTCTCCCCTACCAAAGCCTCCTTATTCACATGAACCAATGGGAGGTCACAGACTGGAAGAGCAGAGGCAGAGGCAATGTCCTGGGCTAAGGAAGTCCAGCTGAGCCAGAACTGCTAGTGTGGGTTTGTGTTCTGAGGTAGGTCACTTTATCAGCCCAAGACTCCAGTTCCTTTTGCTGTGAAGTGAAGGAACATGATGATGTAATCTATAAGTGACACACCCCTGAAAATCTGTGACTCTGTGGGAGGCATCAGGGAGAAGGAAACACAGAGCTCAGAGAAATGCGCAGGCAGAGGCCTACCAGTTACCCACCCTGAGGAAACACAGCTCAGAGAAACGACCAGGTAGGGGCCTACCACATTACTCACCCAGAGGAAACACAGCTCAGAGAATCTCTCAGGTAGAGGCCTACCATGTTACCCACCCTTTGAGTACATTGGGCTTAGGGGGCTCAGAGGTCTCAATTGTGTCTATCATGGTGGGGTTTGTGTGATGTGTCGTTTTAGAAAGATCTAGCCCAAGTTTATAACCACTGCTTCTGTTTTCTCTAATATTTCAAATATTTAAATTGTATAGCAGAGTTTATAATCTATCCTTAGAATTTATTTTTGTAAATTACATGAGGTAATGACCTGACTTCTGTGTTTACTCATTTATTTATTTTCTGAGGTTTTATTATTTTTTTCAGAAAGGGTCTCAAGTAATCCAAACCAAGAATAACCTTGAACTCTTGGTCCTCCTTCCTTTTGCCCCCAAGACCTGGGATTTAACTTGTAGTTTTTTCTCCACACGATTGACTGAATGCAGCAACAGTTCCTAACTGACTGGAAAGGCTGCCTTCGTCATACACCAACTTTAGTAGGGTGCCTATTTCTAGATGCAATTGATCAGACTTAATATATTCATTGTATAAGAGCAGACCACTCTCCCAACTCTGATCCTAGAGACCATTTGACATAGCAGTATGTGTCCATTTTCATTTTCCTCCAGATATTGTCATCTAAGTTCAATTTCCAGCTTTTAAGTAAATTTGGCAAGTTCTACTGAAGAGTATTCTTGTTAGAAATTAATTTGGTATCACTTTGAATATCAGTCTATTAGCATTATTACTTTGAGGAATATTTTTGTCTTTAATATATCAAGTCTTCCCAGTAGGGAATTTTTATTCTGGTCAACTTTTATGACATTCAATACAGTTTTATTCTTTACATGTAATTTGCATATTTCTTATAAAGTTAATTACTAGATATTTTATGTGTTCTTAATTGTTTCATTGTATGTAATTTTTGCCAGTTATCTGATATAATAGTTAATTAACACTGATATATAGAAAAGCTACTGCACTTCATATAATTTTCTTATAGCGAAGTAGATTTTCAAAGCAACCTGTAAGTCTTGTTCAGATATCATTTTGTAAGTATCCTCTTCTCTCCCTCCTCCTCCTTTTATTGTGTCATATTGGTGATTCTACAAAATACTATAGTAAACATTAAATGTAATTTTTCTTATATTTTACCATTAAGTATATACTTGCAGAAGGTTTTGGGTTATTAGAAACCAAGAATAAGGAAATTACTGAATAAAGGAATTCTTTAGCCATTCCTAGAATAGGTAGTAAGGGCACCCACCCCCAGCAGACACAGTGGTGCACTTTGTATTTACAGAGGGTTACCTCCACAGTTTTTAAGATCACTCTCCAGTTATTTCTTAATCTATTTGTGTTGTTATTAAAAAAAATCCTATATTTAAATGTTCTTGAATTCTTAGGGAATTTTTCACTTCATCATAATATATCATTCTTTCAATATACTTCTGAATCCAGCTTACATTCTATTAATAAACATTCCAGTTAGTGATTTTACATCAAAAACCTCCAGTGAGATTTACCTATAATTTTATGTCATTCTGATGTTCTTACACAGCTTTAGTAAAAGAGTTATATTCATTAGGTGGAAAGAACTAGAAACTATTTTGCCCTCTTTTATTTTGGAAACTTTTAAATGATATATTAGGTCTTCTTGTCATAAAAGTTTATTAGAATTTGCCTGTGAGATGAAGTTGGCCTGCGAGTCACTGAGATGGCCTTGGGCTGTGATCTGTTGGGATGACCTTGGCCTTGAGTCAATGAGAAGAATTTGGCTGCAAGTCATTGCTTCTCTGCTTTTCCTCATTCACTAGTAATCTTTCTCCTGATTGTTGTGAACAGTTTTATAACTTTATCTTTCAAATTACTGATTTTGGCTTTAATCCCACCCCATTTATTATCCAGCTTTATACTGAAGTTGGTCTTTTTAATTTTAGTATCTTATTTTTATTCTCCAAGAATGTCACCATCTTTTTATCTTCTGTTACAGCGTGGACCTTAAATTTCCCTCAAAACTCACCAGCCTAGGGGAAATGGTGGGACTTTGAAGAGATGAGGCACAGGGGGAGGAAGTTAGGCCAGTAGGGGATTGCCTGGAAAGGGTCTTTGGGATGTTGGCCCTTCCCCTTCTCTTTCTCTTGTTTCCTTTCCTCCACGAGGTGAACAAATTTGTTCCATGATGTGTTCCCTGCTGTGACATCTCCATTTTCAGACTCCAAAAATCATAGAGCCAAGCAAGCTCTGAGTGAAACTGTGAGTGAACATCACAAAGTTTTCAGCCATTGAACTAGTTTTCTTCATGCGTTTTATCATAATGATAGGGACAACCAGAGAGCATCATTTATTCTTCATAGCAGTTGAGAGAGCTGAAGTTACTTGAAAATATTTTTTTATCTCTCTCCCCAATTCCCCCCTTCCTGCCTCCCTCTTTCCCTTTCCTTTCCTTATCTGGTGATTGAACTCGGGCCTTCACACAAGCTAAGCACATGCTCTACCACAATGCACAGCCCACGTGAAACTCTCGATGGTTTTAAAGCCTTCGTTAAGAGTCCTTCTTGCCTTTCAACAAGTCTGCTGATTTGTTTAAAGAATATTTGCGATCAGGTGACCCATTAAGCCTCATTGAGTCAAGAAGGCAGAAAAGACATGAACTTCTTTTGGTGAGTGAATTTTAACTGGTGACTCTCCTGATTCCACTTATGTACCCTCAATTCTGTTTGAGAACTGCTAATCTGCAGTATATTATGTGCTCTATTGGGAGAGCTTGTGAAAGCTCGTGCCAAGGAAGCCTGACATGGTGGGTCAATCATAGAATTAATGTAAAGTCACTGATTGTGGGAGTCACATCTGTACTGCCAGCACATGTATGATGAGTTGAGGTGAAGTCACTGGCTGTGGGAGATCAGGTCTGTAATGCCAGCACATGTATTGCAACAGACTTAAGAGAAAAACGACTCTCCAAGGTCCTCCGACCTCTATATGCACAGCATGGTACACATGCACTGTGGCACAACTCATACACATGAATAATAATAATTTTTTAATTTAAAAAATTCCTGGAGAGATGGCTTAGCTGTTTATAAATGTTTGCTGCTCTTTCAGAAGACCCAAGTTCCATTCCCAGCACCCAAGTTCTGCTCACAACTACATGCAACTCTAAGTTTAGAGAATCAACGCACTTTGGTTTGGTCTCTGTGAGCAGCCATATACATGTGGCACACATACACACACATGCACAGATAAAACCATTTTTTAATCTTTAAAAACATTCATCTGTATAAACATGACTTGTTCTGATAGCAAAGACTTCCTGAGTTACATTGTTTCTAGAAAAACTTTACATATAATTGAATTAAATAAACGTGCCTATAGTTATAGCAATGTGATGTGGGGCTACTTGGCCGATGTGCCCCTTAGAAGTACACTCCTTGAAATGCTACTGAACTTGGTTGCACTGTTCACTCTGTAGTTACACATGTGACAGAACATGCTAGAAACTCACCACTTCCATGGAAACCTTTAAGCTCTTTGGGGAAACTGGTAGGAATTTTCTAAGTGAAAACAAGGAACTATGAATTCCACTACTTTTTGCTAACATTTCTTTCAAGCAAAATGATCAATAAATGGAGCCTTAATTATCATACACTTCAAAATGTTTTTCTACCCTTTTGTACTGGAGTTACTTTTGTGGTTTTAGCTAGTGCTATGAGGGCAGTTGATGAAAATGGCAGAGGAAGCAATGGGAGGCAAAGCCTCACCACGTTTGAAAGGCATTGTGTTAACTAAAAGACATTCTAAATGTGGCATGTGTGCTTGATTTGTTTTGAAAATGTCAAAAATAGATTTGCTTTCACTTAAGACTTATATCACTTTTTTCCTCTTCCTCCCTTTTTTTTCCTGACAATAAAATGCATTGTGTCTTTGCGGAGCATTCCTGCTTAGATCTCCCTGGGTTGGTTTGACTGTGACTGGCCCAAGGAACTATTTCACAGTAATTCTGAGTCTATTGGCAGTGCTAAACTGGCCTCAGGGTATTTTTCTGTGCATTTTGATTCTCCTCTGTCAACACCCACAGCTGCAGCAACGCTTACACCGTATTAAATAGACCACTGTCCCTAGGTCTTTCTAGGACTGGTCCTTTCTTTCATTTGAACAACTGACACTTCTCACATCCTTTGCTTTGCAGTAAATTATTGTCACTGAGTGGCATGTGTTTTATCAAACGAGTCCCTGAATTACATAGCTATTGCTTTGGTTCATCCTTGAAGACGAAGGAGCTCAAAGACTTTGCGTCCTTCCACCAACTAGTTCCACCACTGGGAAAGAAGCATAAGCAATACCAGATCCAGTCTGAGCCAGTGATTGCAGCCTGCTCTTTTACTAAGCTTTTTCTAGAAGGGTGGGGACCTGAAGTAGCTGTTTTCTTTATTTTTATTTCCTTTAACTGATTGACAAATAGTAGTTCCACACATTTTTGGGGTACAATGTGAAGTTTGATGCATGTATACACATGGTACAATCAAACCATGCTCACTAACACACACATCACCCCAAGAATTTATCATTTCATTGTGGCAAAAGCAGTTAAAAATCTCAACTCTTCTGGCATATCCAGCACATTTATTACTAACCACAGTTGATTCTCTATCTTGGAATGGCTGGATCTCATGGTAATTCCAACCAGGCTTTTTCTGGACTCTCTTGCTGTTTTTCCCGATGACTGTAGTAATTTACATTCCTATCAATAATGTACAAAAAGCTCCCTTTTCCATGCTGTCTCTAATGCTTGTTTTGTGTGTGTGTGTGTGTGTGTGTGTGTGTCTGTGTGTGTCTGTGTGTGTGCATTTGCCACCAAAAGGATATGAAGGGATTTTTCATGGCTTTAATCTTGTACTTAAAAGACATTAAACATTTATTAATATATCTTTGATCATTTGTGCGTCTTCTTTTGAGAAATAACTATACAAGCTTTTGTTGTTATTTGTTTTGTTGTTGTTGTTTTAATGTAGTTTTGTTGTTGTTGTTGAGTAGTTAGCGTTCTTTCCGTACTTTGGGTATCAGAATTTTATCTGACATGAGATTTGTGGGGGTTTTTTCTCCCTACTATGGCCTGTCTCTTCCCTCTATTGTATCCTTTACTCTGTGGAACTGTTTTAATTTGCTAAAAATTCCACCTGTTTAGTTTTTCTTTCATCACCTGTGCTCTGAGGGTCATATCCAAGAATCATACCCTCATTGTATCAGGGAGCCTTCCCCTATTTTTTCTTCTCATGGTTTTATGGTTTCTGGTCTTTAGTCCTAAAGTTTCTGGTCAGTAGTCCCACACATCCTATGTTGGCAATGCTGCCTGGTAGTGATGCATCCCAACTTTATCCTAAAAGAATAGAAAAAGATGCTTTTAAACCAAGAAGAGCAAGGCAGATGCCAGAGGCTGGCTTCTGATCATCACACACATACCGCTGTGAAGAAATTGCTGGCACACATCAGCTGAGGGCATGAGGTAGGGCATGAGGCATTGTGTGTTATCTCAACAACAATGTGGGGTTTGTGAGTCTAGTTACAAATTAAATAACAGTTTTGTGACTGTGTGTTAGTTTTCTACTCCACATAGGAAGTTGCCATAAATGTTATAACTCAGTACCATTATACGATGTCACAGATGTTAGTCAGAAACCCGGTGCAGAATTGCTGGAGTCTCAACTCAGGGTCTTACAGGCTAATATCAGGATGTTAGTTATTTGGCTCCTTCAGCACAAGCAAAGAACCCACATGCAGATTTCCCCAACCACTGGCAGAATTCATTCCTGGTGGTTATGGGACTGGGATAACTTTCCTATCCTTTCTGATTCTAGAGTGTTCTTTGACTTTGTGCTATTTTCAGACAGCATCATCACATGGACTTCATGCCAAGTGTGAATTTCTCTGACTCCCCCTTCACCTTTAACCATCAAAACCTTTACATTTAAGAGTTGATGCCACTCTACTAAACCCACCTATATGATCAAGAATAATCTTTTTATTTTGGTGTCAACTAGCTACTGATTTTAATCAAATCTACAAAGTCCATTCCCTAATATAATGTAATGTACTCATGTAGCACCAAGAACAAAAGTTCTGTAGGGCAATATTTTGCCTCCCCTGATGTCCACATAACAAGGTAATTTTGAAAGGTTTGTGTCATCCTTCTTCCAATGTATAAATGATAAATGTAGGATTAATAGCAACTGAAACCTTTTAATTATAAGTTATCAAAAAGTATACTGCTTAAATGCTTTGTGTGTGGACAGTCTACAAACTGAGTAATGAGAACTCATCTAGATAAGTAAGTTCAAATTTATATTTCACTCATCTGTGCTCATTTATCTGCATAAGGGTCCCCATATTTCACTGGCATGTGTTCTCAATATATCTGGCTCATTTTAGTTTTTAAAAAGTTATATATTACCACATTTATTTATTTATTATAAGGTAGGCAACTGAACATCCAGTTGAGCATCCGGCCATCAACAGTGTACTTCTGAGCAAGCTAACTTGGTAGTGGTAGTGGCCGGGGGATGCTGAGCGGCAGGAGGAGTACCGAAGATGCTCCTGCATGGTGATCAAAGCTGCTGTTTGTCACACAGTCAGGCGTGCCTGGCCATGTGTGTGGGGCTTCACCTACATGTGTTACACTTCCTTTAGTCCTCACACCACCTCTGAGGTGTTGGGATGAGAGCAGACATAAGTTAGCAGAATGTGCATGTGAGAGCTGTGGCTGCAGAGCCAAGATTCTAAGCTGAGCTGTTTGACATGAAAACATCACCAAGATGGAGGTTTATCTTTGTGACATGTTTTCACTCTCCTTTTCTAAGGCTATCTGTGCCTCCTGTATCTTTTTCCTATCACCACTAAAGATCTTGTGTCCTTATGACTTTCTCAACCCTCCGCCATCAGAATGATCTTCTGCGTCTCCATTGAAACCTACAGATTCCAATTCTGGAGATGGCTGATAACGGCAAGAGCTGAGAGCACTGCCAAAGGGCTTACACAAGGGCATTGGAGTAACAGAAATGTCAGTGTCACTGAACACTCACAAGAGCCACTCATTGACTTTTCCTCCATTGATTTCCTTACTCAACTCTCACTGCTCCATGAAGTAGGCCTTGTTCCAGGCCTCATTTCCCACAGAAGCCTGTGAATTTCCAGGAGATGGAGAGTGCTTCACTGGACTCCTTGCCTACTGCAGGCATTATTCCTGAAGATTAGGCTCAGCCCTGGAGCTCCTTCATTTTTGCCAATCACCTTTAGTTTTTAGAATTTACTCCACCCCTTCTTCCTCTGACTATTGAGAGCCCTTTGTGAGCATATGAGACTGAGACAATGAGATAGGATCAACTTTGGGCAGATGGTGGTCTTCTGTCCTTAGAACGGCGAACAGCAGTGGGAAGACTCAAGAACCTTCGCAGACAGAACTAGGAATCTGGAGACACGGAGTAGGAGTAGCAGAGGGAGGCAATTGCCTTCAGGGATAGTCACATGAGACCAAAGTGCCAGGCTCCTTAGAAGGGCAACTGCTTATCTGCAAGGGACAGCGAGTCTGGGGGGACAGGCCTGCAGGGGTATTTCCTCTTTCTCAGGGTGGCCACAGTTGGGGACAGGCCTGCAGGGATATTTCCTCCTTCTCAGGGTGGCCACAGGATACCCAGACCAGGCCTGAGACCAAGAACTTTGCTTCCTGCCTTGCTTTTAGGTTCGATTTAAAACTTCCATGCACTTCTCTACAAATCTACAGTCCATGAAATCATGGCTTAATTTTCAAAATAGAGACCCAACTTTTAAAAAGCTGAAATGATGTCAAATTTCAAGGACAGTACAAACAGTATTTCCAGAGAACCCTGCAATGAAGCCCTTTGTCCTACACACAGCTTATCTCAACTTGAGTGTTTCGTAAGCTTCAACTCTTAAATTAGGGACTTTTCTTAAGTTTAGTGTAAAGCTGCACGGTCAGCTGTCTTCTATTAGGTTTGTCACCTTGTCAGTGGTAACGCTTGCTAAAGCTTTACTTCCCGGGTTTAAAGTGTGTCAGTAAATATAATACGGAAAGGATGAAGTATGAGCACTGGAGCTGAAGAGCAGCAACAGTGATGTCTCCAAGTGTGCTGTGCGCTCCAGACCTAGTCCTCCTATAGCAATGAAGATGTTTACCTTAAGAGGATTATCTTTTTAAAATTCTGATGCTGTCTCCAATCACCGGTGAGACTCAATAGCATTCCTTTGAAACACTTTCACTCTTAATCTAGAATTAAAACTACCATTTTATTTTAATTTTAAAAGCTTGTCTTTCTCTCTGAACGTGGCTGACAAGGAGAGCTGACTGAGAAGCCAACAACAATGGAACTGGGTTTTGATTCTACTGCATGTATTGGCTATGTGGGAGCCTAGTCTCTTTGGATGCTCACCTTCCTAGACCTCGGTGGAGGGGGGAGGACCTTG
>LOJH01024879.1:0-18956 GCA_001685095.1 Ellobius talpinus
AAATGGCTCCCTTAATTAAGATATATACTTCCCTGCTCCCATATCCACCTTTCCAAATAATAACAATAATAGGAATCAAACAAAGAAAAAAGTCAGTCATAGTGATTTGAATGAAAATGTCCTTCATAGTCTCCCATATTTAAATATTGTTTCACAGTTGGTGGCCCTTTTAGGGAGGTTTAGGAGATGAGGCCTTGCTGGAGAAAACCCAAGTGGGTTTTCAGAGCTAAAATACTGCCATTTTTTCTTTTGTTTTTCCTGTCTCCTTCATTGTGCCTGTGGTTCAAGACATGAGTTCTCAGCTGCCATGCCTCCCAGGCATGATGGACTCTTAACTTCTGGAACCATAAGCCCAAATAAACTTTTCCTGTTATAAAAAAATAATAATAATGGAAAAAAGATTTAACCTTCCACTATTAATGGCTCCTCCAGTAAGGTTGGAGTTTCAGAGCCTCTTGCCTAACCATGCTGAGATTTTGAATGGCTTTATCTGCTGCAAGCAACCAGAGAATTTGTTGATTTGTATCAAATTCATAGCTCTTGTCACCATCTACAGTACCCGTTTATATTATATTGTTTCCCACTGTCTTCTCTGAAGTTACTTCAAAAATACATGTTCAATTAATGTTGCCTCTGCCCTTCAGAACAATGATATATTTTTATTTTAAACATTATTCAACAAAAATTTAGACTAGAAATGCAGTTTTACAAACAATATTCTCAAAGTCCTAACATTTGAAAGGATAGATGAAGAATAATATTCAAGACTGGTGTATGGAAAACCGATCTTCATACAAAAAAGTGATTGCAAAACATGCTTGAAATTTTAAAAAGTGTTTTCTAGCCATTCTTCTAAAACATAAATTTTCAGCTGCAACTATGTCTTATAAAATAACTAAGTATAATTATTCTTGCTTTTGCCCTTGTTTCACTTGCTCTTAAGCTTTTATTTCATTTTCTTTTTTGTGCTCAGATAAACTGCTATAAAGTATTAGACATTTCCCAGAATTAAACTGAGGCTCTAGCATCACTTATTACAAAAATGTTTACTGCTATCTAAGCTTGTAAATGAATGTGTTCAGGGGTTTTAGTAGAAAATGATTCCCACCTGCTCAGCCCTGCTTGTTCCTGCCCTTCCGGAAAGTCTTTCAAGCTGCTATTCCAGCTCTCCAGCTAGTTTTCAAAGGCAGCAGTGGTACAACCCCAGCTCATACATCAAAGACTTTCACCCCATGGTTGCCTTCAATGAATGTTGAACTTGAAACTATAAGGCTTTGCTGTAAAGGAGGGGAATTCCTGTCAATGAGCCTTTGCAACTCATACCATAACAACACATAGAGTCTGCAGCACAGAAACAGTTACAGCTAACTCAGGCCATCCCATTTGTTCCCTGGCATTCCTCACCTGCTTAGAGCTGACATTACAGCTCTGAAATCTATTTACAACTGTTGAACCTTGATGTTTTGTTTATATTTGTGACTCACAGATTGTGAAGGGAAAACAAAAGAAAAAGTGAACTATGTAATCTATTTTTCCTTTGGACCTCACAGAAATAATATTTGCTTCTTCTCTCAGTGGGAGGGATTTTATATATTCCATCTGTAAATGTTCACAGGGATATAAATCTGTTACAGAAATAAAATGTATCATTTCTTGGAAGCATGGTGGCAGCTCTCTTTAGTCCTTAAGGACATAACAGCAAATAAAGAGAAACTTTGAGATGTCTTTTGCCTAGGGAAAAGAAACTTTAGACAAATGTCCCAGGATTTATTTAGTCAGGTAATTTCACCCATTGTCCATTTCCATCAGCTCCACAATTACCATCTGTGTAGTCAGAGAACAATGAAGTCGCATAACCTCTGCACTCCTAAAGCAGAACGTTGTCTGAGATCACAAAGGCTGTGGTATCCACTTGACTCTGGAGAGTGGCAAATCACCTGAGCCAGATATTTAATGGGGATGAAGAGGCAGAACCAAACTTAGAACCAGAAGCAGAGCAAATGGTTTTCATAACAATCTTATTATCTCTCTGTCTACTCTCTTCTTTGAGCAGAATTACCCCTATACCCTTTAGTGCACAAGAGTTTATCTAGCACCCATTCTGCACATATACAAAAAGAAATCAGTATTTCATTAGGAATGTGAAAATACATGGATGTGCTCACTATTTTGTTGCTGTTTGTTTTTGGTTTCACTTTTTGATTGTACAAATCAAGAAGCCACACAGTTTAAAATAACAATAGTCGTGAGTCGTATAATCATTACAGGTGCTTGGGCCAAAAGTCTATGACTTTTTTCACTGACCTTCCTCTGTGGTACACATCCATCCCATGAGGAACTCTGTTAACATAACCATCACAATAAACAAGGAATCTTGTTGCCTCTCCAGGACTCAGCCACCACTGTCTCTCATCTGAGGATCTGTGACAGCTCTAGGATTCCTCTGCTGCTTCTATCTTTGCTCTTGACCAAGAGTGTCATAACACCCCACAAGAGTGCCCTTCATAAAATGTCATCAAACTGGGTCATACTTGAACCACAATGGCTCACCATTTCAGTGAGAAGTAAATGTTAAGGCTCTGATAATGACCAACAGGGACTTGAATGATCTGTGTCACCCTCAAATGAATTCAAATCAAGTCAATGTTGCCTTCCATTATCTTGGCCTCCTTACTCTAGAAATATACAGTACACCCTTTAAATTGCCTGTGCTGCCTGCTATTCAGGAGTGCAAATCGCCTTCCAGCCATTACAGTGATTTCCTTAACTTTCAAGTCCTAGGTAAAATGTCAGTGTCTCAATGAATTAATATTAACAGTCCCATGCAAACTGAAAAATGTCTTACTTCCAATTTTCCCATTATTTATTCTCTGTTTTATTTACATTTAATTTTCCTCAAAGTATTTATCCCTCACCTTCCACGTACTTTCTTTCTTTCTAATGCTGACTGTTCTGTCCCATTCACTAAAATGGACACTTAGAGCACCAGGAACCTCTTTTGGCCTCTAACGGAGTTTAGTGGATTGAACAATGGCATATACTTAATGTTCAACAAATATGTACCAAATATGTACCAAATAATCAAATGTAATAAAAAAGGAATACAAACGCTATCTTTTAAGATATTATATACCAGTACTTAGCAAAGTATTTTGCTCGTACTCTCTGACCTCTTCTCCTAAAAGGTATGAGGTAAGTATTGCTCATCCTGGCTGCTATAGAAACTGATATTCCATAATGTTTTGCATTTGTTCACGGCTGCACAGCATGGAAGTGTCAGAGTCAAGGCAGAAACTTACATTCAACACTAAAGCTAGAGCTTGGATGTTAACTGTCTGTGACATGCTGAAAGTAGCAACTTATTTCGCACAGGTCTGTGTAAGTAAGAGACAGTTATATGTGTGAAATAATTCATGTTTTCTGGACTGAGGAAGAGAAATTATCCTGGCTTATGTTATTCCACAGCATAGTCTAAATTTAGAAATATCTTCACTTGACACTAGCTTGTAATTTTCACTAAGAAAGGTAAGTAAAACACAAAAGTCATTTAATTTTAGAATACACTTTGTTTGTTGTTAGTTGTATTTCTCTGCATGTGTGTGTATGTATGTGGAGTGGGGGGAATGGGGTTTGTGTTTGTGTGTGAATACCCACAGAAACTAGAAGAGGGCACTTGCTTCCCTGGATTTGGGATTACAAGCAAGTTGTGAGTTGCCTGATGTGGCACTGGTTTCTGAACTAGAGTCCTCTGCAAAAGCAAGAAGGCGCTTAACTGCTGGGCCATCCCTTTAGCCCAGGAACAAAGTGC
This sequence comes from Ellobius talpinus, assembly GCA_001685095.1. Lineage (NCBI taxonomy): Eukaryota > Metazoa > Chordata > Mammalia > Rodentia > Cricetidae > Ellobius > Ellobius talpinus. The sequence continues at coordinate 3,809 of LOJH01024879.1, forward strand.
AGTTGATCATTTTCTTCTTTTTCTTTTTTATCCCACCCTATCCTTGTTCTCAGTTCTCTCCTAGCGATAATTGTAAAGTATCTCTAATACTTGACTTCTGTTCTTTACTTCTAACTAACACAAAGCCAAAATGTACTGGCATTTCATTTGTATTTTAATAAATAAAGCTTGCCTGAAGATCAGAAAAAGAAACAGCTCCACTGGTTAGCCTTACAGACTAGGCAGTGGTAACACACACTTTTAATCCCAGTAGCCACACTAGTTGCCATAGAAACTGAGTGGTTCATGCCTTTAATCCCAGTGGTGCACGCCTTTAATCCTAGAACTAGAGAGGACTATAAAACTGGAGACAGCTCTCAGGCTTGGTCTCATTCTGAGGATTCCTGGAAGCAGAACTGCCATTTTTGGACTGAAGAGGATGTAAGAGCCAGTGGCTAGCTGCTTTACTTTTCTGGTCTTCAGGTTGATCCCCTATATCTGTCTCTGAGTTTTTATTAATCACTCTTCACTGAAACACTAACAAAGTAAACATAATGAAATCAATTAAATAACTGATTTTATTCATTGATATCGTTTGTTGATGGTCATATAATGCAACTGATCAATTGACTGTCATTAAGGGTCACTAGTTTGTGTCCAGTTTGACCACAGTCTCAAGAATAACACTGAGTCCTGGCTGCATAAAAGACATGGTCCTTAACTTCCCTAGTAGATGTAAGAAGCAGTTGCCCCTTTATACAGATAACCGTATTTCAAGTTTAAATTTTGTCATCTACCTGGAGGGTAATTTGTATCCATCTGCATCATGTGTCATCCCTGGCTCAATTTATGTCTTAGATCCCAAACTTCCCTAGGAGAAGGAGGCTGAGTACAGTTCTACATACTCACTCACTGAATACTGACCTCACAGGCAGCCTTGTACTGAGTACTCTCAGTGTGTGCATTCTGATAAAAATATCCTATCTACTCCCTGCTGAGCACCCTCCACCCACGCCAACACTTCACTTTCTTTCTCATTTGGCTGGTGAGTCATATCAGAGCTGGCAATTTATATTAAATGCTTCAATCCCAATTTTTGCTTCTTATTCTGTTTCTTCTTAGTTTTTTTCTTTATGTGTTGTTGTTGTTGTTTCATAACCCGAAAACCCTCACAGTGGCAATTGTTCATGACTATGGGAACAAACAGAGAGGGATCAATACACACTAAACAGACTCCAGGCATTTCAGTGCACAAAACAACATTTTCTTTTAGAATTTAGTATTCATCATGCTTAAAAATATACTCCAATAGATTGTCTTTCTAAATGGTATGTTAAAATAGCAGTTGTCCCTTCCTTAGCAAGTTCAGTGAAGACATAAGACATACTGTAGGGCCAGGCTATGTCCCATTTTCCCTACAGTCAACCCTTTAACTGCAACTAACATTTCTTTGAGTGCATTCTAAAGTATTTTTTAAATCAAAGTTATTATCAAATTAAACAAGAGAAGATTTGGTGTGTGCAAAGCAAACAAAAACATTTACAGAATAAACTAACTATGCCACCTGTAGGAAAGATCATTTACATATGCAAGGCTTCTGGTTCTTTTAATGCCAAAGAAATTCCTAGGCTCAGGGACCCCAAATAACCATACCTATGCAACTCAGAGTACTCTCTTGGATTTATTGAAAAAAAAATGTAGACCAAATTTGCTGCAGATTTTCAACTTATTTTCATGCACTTATTACAATAGTTCACATTTCCTTTGAATAGTACCAGGCTAGTTAAAAACGTCAATTATATAATAAGGACCTCCAAGGATCTTTAGAAGTACATACTCTATCAGTTTATTGGATGACTGGAACCAAATATAATTTTAAATTTTTATTTATATTTTCTACCCATCATTCTTGCCATGACACTGAGTTATTACTTACTCCAAGAGAGGCAGACCTTATATCTCCATCCTCACTGAAATTACTGAGCTGTATTATATGCCACTTGAAATAAGATGCCAAAGATCCCACCCACTAAATCATCACTTGCATCGTGGCACTTGGTGTCTCCACCTCATTAATTCTCCTGAAACAATGCCATCTCCCTCTCAAATCCATTCCTAAAATCCATTTCTTCAATCACTGTTCTCTTTTGTCTTACTCAGAAAGTTTCCATAGTTCCAATGTTCTCTCTGAAATCAAAGTCATATTACTTGTGCTCTGATTAGCATCTCTTCCCCAAAGAATTCCAATTTTATCCTTCTATCCAGTCCCTCTCTAGATGTGCCAAAGTAAATCGTGGTGATGATGTTCTACTTTTTTTCCCCTCAACTGTCAACACATGCTTGGCCATAAGGAACTTTGCTTGTAACTGTCAGCAGGTGTGTAAAGCATCGCTGAAAACAGAGTAATTGCCTTCCCTATTATGTATGAAGATGATATGTCAGAATAAGGCTCCCATGAAGAAATTAAAGTACACTCATGAAAGCCATGTTCAAGGTTCATGAGAATTTTAGTACTACAAAATTGTCAAAGGATGATCAAGAAGGAAACTCACAACTCTGGAATTTACATATTCCAAATTTTGTGATGGGAAGACAACAAGAATCAGCTACAGCCAAACAAAGATAAGGCTTCATATGAAGCACTTATTTCCATGCTTCACATGTTCATGAGTAGTTTCCTCCCTAGGGTAAATGTGACTGAAATAACATATACAGACCCACTCACTGTGTATTCATCCGAGAGAGCAATAGTGATATAAGTAAGACTGAGAGCAGAAACTAAACGTGATCAGTTCCACCTCTTCAACATGCGTAGGATCTCTGCCTAGTTTTGATTTTTCTCTATTTGCTTCATGTGACGAGCAACAGGTCTGCCTCAACTTGTCATGTAGATGAAGGTTTGAAAGAACATATCTTCCTGGCTGCATCATTAGCAACCTACACATGAAACAGTGATCAGAGTTAGGCCTCCACAAACCACCACAAATCTGGGGTGAGGTATCATAGAACAAAATTTTGAAGACTTGAGTAATCACACTCTCTAATCTAGCCTTACCAATAAAAATACTGAAAGATCTCTATGCTTCCCTTTCCCATGTCTAGTTGGCATTTGGTATATCATTATTGATCATTGGATTTTGACTTAGGAAAGAAATTAAGGCAAATTGTTATAGACCTCACAGACTCTGAACAGTGAGAAAGGCAAGTTTGCCTATTTCTCATTCTACATGCTTCAGTCTATGAGGACCTCATAGAGCAAAAGGACTTCAACCTAAATCTTAACTTTTTTCATTAATATCTTTACAACCATGAACATATACTTAAAGTTTTATGAGTTTCGTTTCCTCAGTCATGAGGAAGTAGTAGTCAGCTAATGTTTAACAACTACATACAGTATATTCTACACTGTCCTAGAGTCTGTAGTTAAATAGTGAAGGAATTGTTGACAATGTTATTTCTACTAGGTAGCACTGAAATAGTTCTACAACATTAAATATAAAGACCACATGGGTTATTATACAAACACATAATGGTACCTAGAGCAGAGTAATTTTTCATCGGGTGTTGATGATGATAATGGTGATTATGAGGATGGCAGTGAAGATAATGATCTATACTTCACTGAGGAAAGCAAACCATATTTGAACAACAATAGCCATTAGTGAATTATTTTATGTGATTGTCACTGAGATTGAGAACCACTTATGATACGAGAGAGAAATAGTTTACAACCTCCCAGCTCCTAAGAGGAAATTGGTATTTAACAGGGTGTGTTCCATCACGGGGGAATTATTTTCTGCCTTTAAAGGTTCTAGGCTTTCATTTTTACTTTTATTTGACTTGAACCTTCACAAAAAGCAGCTACTGTACAATATTTCATGGTGTGAATAGACTATCACTAAATAATTACACTTATGAAGTCACATATCTTTAGACCTGTAATAATTTTGATGTCAATTGCAGGCTCTGACAATTAAGAATTCCAAACTTACATGTTTCTTAGTTTTCAGTGCAGAATGGAAATGGTTACAACCCTGATATTAGGTCCATGCAAAGCTACTGTCTGCATCAAAGAGATCTTTCACATACATATGATGCCAATTATAATGGTCTCACACCCTGGCTTAGTAACTTCGTACAAACTGTCCATTTAGATGTCTATCTATCCATTAGGACTGGGCCATTTATCTGACACATTAATATTCTATATAGATAAACAGTGATGGATTATTTGCACAAGTAATGAGTAACCATCAACAAACTCATGTATTTATTTATTCAGTTGACCACTATAAATACATTCCTTTTATTTATCAAATGATGGAATCTTTGATTTCATCTTTGCTTTGAAACAGAAAAGCAGAACAAGAGTTTAACTATAAATGGGTCATAAGAAGAAGTATCAGAGAAATTAATCAAAATATATGCTCTAAGCTTAAAGTTTTTCAAACTACAGATATCAGTCTAAAAAATAGATTGTCAAAATCTACTCAATTATGTTGTAAAATCTATGGAAATTTTATTACTCCAAAGTTAAGGTGATATTCTCAGACAAAATATTTGTCAGATCTAAAATTCTCAAAAACATTCACCCATTGAAAGTCTAATAAAATTCACTAATCCAAAATATGAAGATATATTAATAAAGAAAATCTTGTGTTCGGTAGACATGTGTGTTTGTGTTCATTTATGTATGTGTTGTGTGTTTTTATGTCTGTACGCATACTTGTGTGTTTATGTATATGTATGTATTTATGTGAGTGTCACATTGGTATGTGTGTGTATGTGTGCATGTGTGTGTTTATGATTTTGAAGATCAAAATTGGAACATTATTCATGCTATTTGTACACCTGATTGTAAAAAAAGGCTGCATTATTGTTTCCTGATTGCCCAGTCTCAGGTAATCACAGAGAAAGTTATATTAATTAAAGGCTAAAGTTTGTATGTAATTACAAACTATTTGGCCTATTAGCTCAGACATTTTATCAACTAGCTTTTACAACTTAAATTAGCCCATTTTTATGATTTTATATTTTACCATGAGGCTCATGGCTTGTTAACTAACATCTTGCTTCTTTAGAAACTGCTTGCATTTCCCTTGTCTACACTTTTTTCCTCTCTCTAACTCTGTTTGGATTTCCTACCTATCTATATTCTATCCTTCCATAGGCCAAATCAGCTTCTTTGTAAACCAATGTTAATAAAACATATTCACAGCATACAGAAGCGTATCCTACATCACCTGACACTTAGCTAAAAACTGAGACTGAACTCATCATTTTAGTGGTTTATTCACTGAAAATTTAGCTCTTACTTCAACTGTAGGTACTCATGTATACTTAACTCTGCCTACACTGAGGAAAATTTACTGTCAGCCCCACCAAAATTATTAAATATAAGATGATCAATAAGTATGGTTTTCTTTGTTTAACAATGTTATTTTACTATCTGCTATATATGTATGTATGTATACATACCAAATTAATAAAAACTAATCAATACAATGAAGGAAGGGCTCACAAGAACCGTAACCCATACCCAAGCAGATATTTACAGCTGGTGGCTTCTGGGCCAGGAAGAATCTGGTTTCTTTAAAGGTGTGACTTCTGAAAAGACCACCAAGCTCGAATACATGGCCATGAGCACAAGAACTAGACATATCAGATTATAAATAACATATTTTATGTAGATGTGAAGCTATGGATGGTGCAAAACTGGAGGCTGTATATGTGAGGGGTAGGGGAGAGTGAAGGTATGAATATTATGAAAACACATTGTATACAAGTATGAAATTCTCAAGGAATTAATAAAAAACATAGATTTTTGAAAGGAATGTAAAAACATGATAGTAAAGTTTACTTTTGCACCTTGATTGTGATTTTGGTATACTGGTGTATGTGTAAGCAAATTCATCAAAAAATATGCATTTTATACATCAATTATACCATAATCAAGCTAGAAAAGCAATGAATAAATACATCTAAAATCACTATTTTATAAAAGAGAGGTTACTTGGCATTTTGCAAACAAGAGAATCACAGTTTATAAATAGAAGTAACTTTAAAAATAATTACATGACAAGAGATCCACAAACTGCCACAAGGATCTGAGATGATGTCTCGAGACTTTCTGTCAGCAGTTTCCAAGTGTGTTTCTAGTAATTACAGAGGGAAACTTTAAAGCACTAGAGAGAAAGCTCATTGCTAGGTAAAATGCTAATCTCATTATCTTAAGGACCACAGTTCAATCCCCAGAACCCAATTAAAATAGAAGACGCATGCAGCAATGTGTACAGGAGAAACCCTGGGGACTTGCTAATAAGCGGTTGTAGCATAATTCATGAAGAGAGATCCTGCCTCAAAGTGAACCAACAGAGTTCCTCGGGATGACACCCAGTGTTGCCTCTGTCCTCCACAGCTACATGCATATATGTGCATATACATTAATCCTCCTCCACAATCCTACACACAACCATTCATGGACATGCACACACAGATGCATAAAAAAGAGAAAACTCAAGTGTTAGCAGACTTACAAAGTGAATGTCTGCAAAAGTTGATCCCCTTAACTATTAAACATTTTGTGGCTGATAGCTTTTGAAGGTTATTGTTTATTGTGTGCCAAGTATCATTGGTTAGGCTGGACTGATTGCAATTTTCCAATGCTACATAACAGACATATTCGGGAAGAGGAATCCTCATGGGAGATAATGTTTCCATAGGATTGGTATGTAGGCAAGCCTATAGGGCATTTGATTAGTAAGCAGCATTTCTCCATGGCTTGGGTTTCAGTTTCTTCCTCCAGACAACTGCCTTCAGTTCTGATCCTGACTTCCCTTGAGGAAGACTGAAAGCTACAAGATGAAATAAACTTTTTTCTCTCCAAGTTGCTTTTGGTCATGATGTTTTATGACAGCATTAAAAATCTTAACTAAGACAGAAACTGATACCAGGTTGATGAGTTATTTCTGTAACAGACCTGAACATGTGTTTTTGAGAGGATCATAGTAACATTTGAACTTTGGGTTGTAAATGTTCCTGAGTAGTCAGCACTCAGGGGAATATTTGATGAGAGCTTGGAAGTTAAGAGTGTTGCTAGAAATGCAAATGATATAGACCTGGCTTGTGAAGTTTCAGAGGGCCATTTATACAACATTTGAATTGAGAACCTGTGTTCTGCTAAGCTGGGGCTGAAGAATAGATTGTGATTACGAAGAGACCAGAACCACTAAAGTGAAACCTTTGTTCTGTGGGGACAGTTAATGCTGGTAGCTAGAACTGAGGGATTAAGAGTGATTAAGAGGAGACTAGCAACATTGAGACAAAATATTCTGGGAAGTATTCCCTCAGGGTCAGCACACAGAAGCTGTGATCCAGAAAAGGCCAAGGCTGGACCTAGTGCTGAAAGTTTAACTTCGTGATGTGTTAGAGTCTCGCAGGAAGTGTTGGTTTTGAAGGCCTGATGGGATTATGGAGAGTAACGGAGGCTTGGCAATGTAAGAGACCAGAAGAGGCAATCAGAGATGGTGCAAGCTTAGGTACAGCAGAAGCTGCAAGATTGAAGTGGACATAGAAAGGAATTGGGCTTTGACATCACATGGCAGAATCAGAGTCCTTAAAGAGGACATTGCTGAAGGTACAGCCAAATTGCAGCAGAGACTCCAACATTTTGGAGATGCCAGTACCATGGGACAAACACTAAAGTTAACAATGGCTCTGGAGTAGCGCCAGCCTGAGTCTATAAAGCAAGCTATGGAAGACAGAGCTAGAGAGGTAAACTTGCCAAGCCCTCTGGAACCCAAAGGATTAGAAGAAACTTCCAGATTTTTGTACTTAGCTTTTTACAGTGTTGGACTTTGGTTTTGATTTGATCTAATTGTGGCTGATTTTTCCCTCTTGGACTAACATGGTTTGTAACTTGTTTTTGTTTGTTTGTTTGTTTATTTTTATTTAATAGGAGTCCACAGTTAAGGGATTGTGGGATTTTATAGAACCTTTGAATGTCATTGAGATGCTGACTGTTGAAAAAAACTTGGGGTGTTTTAAAAAGAGTATGTTTAATGTGCTTGAATTTTTAATGAATATGGAATGTTTAAATGTTGAAATATATTTTATATTGTGATATTGGTATTAATATGAGATCTTGTGGATATATAAGCAAGAAAATATTATGATTTTATAGTAATACCAAATGGACAAGGGGTAAATTGTGCTGGTTGGTTGTCATCTTAACACAACCTAGACATGTTTGGGAAGAAGAACCTTGACTGAGAAACTTCATCCATAAGAGTGGCCTGTAAGCAAGCCTCCAGAGTGATATTTTTTAAATTAGTGATTGATGTTGGTGGCCCTAGCCCATTGTGAGTGGCTACCTACCTGGGCAGGTAGTCCTGGGTTTGTAAGAAATCAGACTGAGCAAGACATGAGCAATAGGCAAGCCAGTAAACAGCATTCCTCTACAGTATCTGCATCATTTCCTGCTTCCAGGCTCCTTCCTTAAGTAACTGCGTTGACTTCCTTGGATGATGGACTAAAAGCCATAGGAAGAAAGAAACCTGTTCTTCTCCAAATTGCTTTTGGTCATGGTGTTTTACCACAACAATAGAAACCCTAGGACACTGGAATAATATATTCAAGAATACTAACCTCTTACACTCAATTTATTAAAAAAGTAAATGTGTGGCTGTTGCCCTCATAAAGGCACAGTAGTTGTGGCTGCCTCTAGAAGACCTGCACAAAATCAAGCTACTTCCAGCAAGCATTGTAGAGGGACTCAAGAGGTCCCATACTCCAGCTGAAAAGAATTATTGGCTGTTGATGCCTGCTTGGGAGTAGAGAGTAATTTTTCTTTGGGAATGTGGTCACAAATGTGTTGCCCACACTCCAGTAGACAGCCATATACCCATGAACATATGGATAGCACTAAATGGATGAAGTAGAACTTTAAGTAAAACTTTTAAGGATGTGAAATTGGAAAAAGGTTGTGTTGGAGAAATCTGAGGAGAATTGGGCATGGTGGAAGGTGAACATGATCTTAAATATATTGCTTACATGTGCAAAATTTTCAAAGAATAAATAAAAATGTTTTAAGAGAAGCTAAAATGGAGAAAATCATAACTATAATATACATACTTCCAATTTGCACAAAATTCAATATTCTCCCTTGGTAAACTCCACTCCTTGGTCTAAAGGTTATTCTGAATATCCTACAGAAGCACATATCTTTAATCATTAGACTCCAACTTGGTACTCTAGAGAAAGAAGAGGTGGAATCTTTGAGAAGTGGAACCTCCTGGAGGTCTTCCTGTCCAGAGAAGTGTCCTTGGAATGGATGGTGAATGACTTTCTTATTCACCTCCCATTAACTGCCCTGCCATAAAGTGACTGGGCTTTCTTTAGTGCATGCTATGCCAAAACAGAATGTCAGTACAACAAAGTATCAAGTCCTGCATCCCTAGGCTGGCACACACAAAACCAGCAATTAGTATAAACCTTCCCTCTTCTTTCCTGTATGTACCTCAGGTATTTCTTAACAATAAAGAAAGATACACACACATACATATGTACACACATACATACATTCACACATATGCATGCATACATACCAATAATAATCACTGATAAAGAAGATTTGAGAAAAGAGGGCAAAAACTGAGTCAGAAGGAATACTTATCAGAGGCTACAGGTAGGAAAAGGAGGGGGAAAGAGATGCATTTCTATTTTAATTAAAATGTATTAAAAAAAGACAAAAGAAACGTGGCAAAACAGCAACATCATTGTGTTATTATAGCTCCTCTCTTTTCATTTATTCAGTAAACTAAGTTATATTTCTACTACTTACAAATTATTTCCCAGGTCTGTGTTTCACAAAAGTCACTAATTAGTTACAAATAGCATAGATAATGAAGGTTTCATGTGTAGCACAAGTGGCAAAGTATATTGACACCTAGGATCACAAAAACTAGACACTACACACACAGACATGTGCACAGGCACACACATATACACCCATTCACACTCGTATTCACGTACACATACACACAACACATGGTGCGGGCAGCGACTAAAGAGTGTAAGAAATGAAAGATTACTTGGGGAAAGAGGAGATCTGTGGCAGGTTGAGAGCTGTGTTGACGGAAGCAGGTGGATCTAGGAGATTTCTATTCTCACTGAGTTCATGGGAGATTCATGAGCCAGAAAAAGATTCATGACTCATGTGTACAGGAAGCAGTTAAATTCTTGAGAAAGAGAGACCACCAAAATTGAAAGAGGGGGAAATACCATCACGGCATAGAGACAGAAATATACTAACTAAAATTTCATAAACTACTGGCCTTTTGAAGAATATAGAATGATCTATAACAAGCTAAAAGAATATTTTTGCAATTAAATGCTTAAAGTAAAACTAGATTTTATTACATAGAATTTCTAATATGTGGTGGTTCATCCCTTTAGCTATAAAGTTAATATCCTAAGAATATTTAATGACATATTTAATAAAGGCATAAGAATATTAACAATCTTAAAATGGTTTTAAGAAATATTAATTAAATGTAGGAACAAACAATAAAAATAAAATTTAATGTTATAAATGTATCAAATATATACTTTAAGAGAGAGCTGTTAAAGTGAGTACAAACTTACTGTAAAAAATCAGTATTCATGCATAGTATGGTAGGAAAGAAGTCCCCTAAGAAGAGATGCTGGTCTGGATCTTAAAAGGTTGAACTCTAGATATTGACTGGATTGTGCTGTTTCTGAAGCCTCATGTGGCTGTTGGCAAGTAGGCTGAGACCTAAGATCCTCATTTCCTTGGTGAATGTCAGGTCACATTTCTTTAAGGTCATTAGCACTCAAAATCACATGGTCACCTTTAGAGATGAAAATTGTCCCTTGTGTTTCAAATATCTGACTTTTCTTTTCCTGAGCTCTACATAGACACATAAAAGTCTCATGTTATGAGGTCATACCCACGTTGGATATTCTCCCCTTTCTAGAGAGAACTGTGTTCCTTAGCTGTAACTGGAGGGTTCTGGCACACTCACCAGTTTTCAAATATCTACTGTAGGCTTAATATTAATTACAAACTATTCAGTTAATGGCTCAGGCTTATTAATATCTAGGTTTTACATCTTAAATTAACCCATTTCTGTTCATCTAAGTATTGCCACTTGGCCATGGTTTTACTTCACATCTTGTTTCTCCATAGATGGTTGGTGTCTCTCTGACCTTGCCTCTTTACTCCCTCTCTCTCTGGATTTCCTAACTGGCTCTATCTTCCTGGCTATTGGTCAAATACATTTCTATATTAATCAATGGTAATAAGCCATTTTCAAAGCATGTGGAAGGGTATCCCACATGACATAGTAAAAGCTGACTATGGGATTGCAATGGTAGTCAAAGTCCCAGAGATTCTACAGGACATGTGAAACATGTAGCAAGAACCAAAGGGAGAGAATTTTCATAATATCATGTCATAATAGTTATTATAGCAACAAACATAGTTGTCCATTGAATAATACCTTAATAATATTTGTAATCACTTAATAAATACTTTTAAATTTAGCTTACCCAAAGTTTGAAAAAACCATATGTGGTTATGATCAGAACTTAGTAATTACTCTCAAGCTCTCATATATTTAATGCTTAATTTTAGATAGATATACATGTAAATACTGTGGGAGTCTGAATATCTAAGTTCTAAGAATCTAGATTACTGTATACTTTCCTTGCTGAGGATTTCTAAGAATTCTCTTAGGTTCTTCATTTACATAAAGTTAGAATCAAAAACTGACAGTTATCATCCTTTTAATTTTGATGTAAGACAAGGACAACTTCACAAATCACATTTATCTTTTTTTCAAGACAGGATTTCTCTGTAGCTTTGGAGCCTGTCCTAGAAGCAGCTCTTGTAGACCAGGCTGGCCTCAAACTCACAGAGATTATTCATCTGCCTCTGCCCCTGAGTGCTGGGATTAAAGGCGTGTGTCACTGCCACCTGGCTGCAAAACACAGATTTTATGGAGTATTCTGTGACAGAATACCACTGGAAACAAACACAATTTAATCACAGGTAACTCTGGAATAAGGACTTACATGAAGATCACAAAACTGAGTGAATTCACTCAGTAAATCTATTTATGTGTCCTGTTTGCAAAGGACCACTACTTTTATTGCACCACTCTGTGAACTTTTAATAGGTCTCTGCATTATGTGAAGTAACCATAATTTAAGGATACTTAGGGAGTAAGCAATGAATGAACATTTATCACATGCTGCCTACCTTCATTACAGTATTACACACATTTCATTGACTCTTTGTAACCTTTCCATAAATGATCTTTTTATTCATAAGAAAACTAAGGCTTAGAGGATTAAATCAATGAGTATGAAAACTGCATTAAGATATAGCTAATCTATACTATAAACCCCTAGGCAGAGATATACCCATTGCCATTCACTGTATTTAATAAATTTATGGATTATGGATGAATTTTGGGGTTAAGGGACTTGAAAAATATGCATTGTGTGTAATGCCAACTGGATCTAAAAATGATTCAGTAAAAAGAGGAAATTGGTCACTAATTCTCATTGTCTCACTTTCAAATTGGGAGATTGTCAATTTACCTATTTCATGGGATTTACAAGGAATAAATCAGATATTTAAAATTGTTTCTAACATTCAAAACATGTAAAATAATACCATTAGTTTGATATCCAGTTTTATATTTAATTACATAGCCTTTGTCGGTATGAAATTAATAGTAACTTTGCACAATCTCGACACAGAAGCACATTTTAGACTAGTGCTATCCTGGATTCTGAAACACTAACAAGTTCCATTTTTGATTCCATCATGTTCAACTAATGGCATTTCTAGATCTTTATTCATGGTGTTAGGACACTGTGATGCATGCTCTAGAAATATCTAAGGCAAGGGATCTGTGCACCTGGTTTGAGATTCTGTAAGAGTGAAGGCAGTAAATTAGCTCATCTGATTATATTAAATTCAAGGTCTATCTCATGACTTCTTATATACTATTAGACATTAGATAAGCATCGTGATTGAAGTCATCTAGCAAGCAACATTGTTTCTGAGAAGGATTACTAATTGTGATAAGCATCAAAATATAAACCACAAAATTTAGATATAAGATTAATATTAATCATCCAAATATCAGTAACCCAAGAACTCCAAGTGCAGATGTGCCATGAACGTTGCACTCAACTACTTAATCAATTAGTAAATAGTAAATGTTAGATACCTCTATCTTCACACTAAGAGGATAGCACTAAAACAAGAAAGGCATGGTCCCTGTTCCTCTCCCCTCCAATTCCACTCTCCCTGGCAATTATTGTCATAGAGTTTTGAAAATTTTGGCTAATTTTTAAGTAGATTATTTCTCTTAAAATGCCTAGAATTGTGGCAAAACTTTTAGTCTTAGGAACTCAGAGAAAATGACTTTGAAATTATATTCAACAATTGATTGCCTCAAAAATGCAATTCTAGAAACTCTTTATGCATGTTATATACCAACAGAGGCTGTGATATTACAAATCCTAAGTTGAAACATTCCTATATCACAAGCAGTGTGAATGGTTAGTCTCTACCAGAGCAATGGTCCTTCTTGCTAGTGGTGACAGTCAGGAATCTACTTGCAAAAGATTCCCATTTCTATTTCTAAGGAAAACCTGAGTTACAGGTTTTCCCTTCTCTCCTTTGTCAAATTCAAGCATAATTTCTGACTTCCATTTGAAAAGAAGTGAGATTGTGTCACAGCTGACACCTGGCTGTATCTAGCGACATACCCATAGCTCCAGTCACCAGTATTTAGCATTGAGAATCGCCATCATTCATAGACTGCAATGATGACATTGTGTAGGCGTGTCCATCTGTAACGATTCGTCCCATCTCAGTGGGCAAGTCTAGCTTATGAACAAGGTATAGGACAGAAAAGTAAAACTGAAAGTTGTTACTACATCAAAAACTAGTTTCCTATGACACATTTGCCCAGTTAAAAGAGTTATGTCCTGATTCATACAAAACTGAAGACAAAGTCAGAAAACTAAAAGTCAAAGCATAGCTTGACGATGGAGCGTGAATGTTTCAAAGATGTTTTATCTATAACAGATTATATCACTATCCACAGTTACTTTTCTTTCTTACTTAACAGAATGATTAAAATACTTTGAGCAAAAGATAAAAGAAAATATAATTTCAACACATAAGATTGTGGACAGATAGTAAAATCCAGCCTTCAGACTGTACATATCAAAGGCAAGAACACTGATGAATTGTGAAATACAGACCTAAAAGCGTATGACAATGTATTTGTTAAACTTACATTTATTTAACAAGTTATCTAATTGATTCCTTCCTGTCCTTTATAAGAAGCAAACAAACAAATAACCAGAAAAACAAACAAACAAAACAAAATAAAACAAAAACAACTTCTTTTCAGGCCAGAAGTTGCAAACTGCTTTCCAGGTGTGTATTTTGGAAAGAAACACCAGACTTTATTTGTTTTTACTTCAGTTGGAATTTGCTGATCTTTGAAAACACTTAAGTCTTCAGATGAGGGACCTTGCTCATCAGATAAAGGCACTTTCTACCATACCTGAGGACATGTGAAAGAGGAAGAGCTCCAGGTTCTACAAGTTGTTCTGTGATCTCCAAATGCCCACTGTGGCACACACACACACACACGCACACACACACACACATACACACACACACACACAAAATGATGTGCAATACCATACTTGGTTTAAAGTGTGTTTTGAAGATTCACACTCAGATTCTAAGACATATACAGCAAGATCTTTACCCATGGAGTCATATCTTTAGCCCATAAAAGAAATTTAAGCCTGGAATTTTCTTTGGTTTGCTTTATCAGCATATCTGTAAAGAACTGACTTTGCTTGTTCATAGTTTATTAAGTTTAGATGTCATCATTTACTACTTGTTTCTAGTAGATGTGTTAGGCAGGTTGGGAGCAGAGCTAACGCAATAGATGGAGATTTACTAAATTAACTTACATGATAGGAAACTGTTGTTAAAAACTAACCACCGATATGATAAAGAGGAAGAAGGCATTGTAGCTTCTCATTTATGTCTCACATTCCAAATTCTCATTGAAGTCTGAGCATTCAAAATTCAGTACTGATG
>LOJH01024880.1:5855-18956 GCA_001685095.1 Ellobius talpinus
AATGCATGCCTTGAAATTGCTAGCAAAACAACAGAGTTAATATCAAATTAGTCACCAATTAAACTTGCATTTCAATATCAGGAGCAAATGGAAGGCAGTTAGGAATTGCAATGTGCACCAGTAAGAATGGGAAGGGCTTAACACAGATTTGTAATTGCATGATGTGTGAGATATCCTTTCCTCACATTTAGGGAAATGGCAGGATCCTGAAAGTCATTATCAGATTATGGGCTATAACTAAACCTTTAGTCTGCCTCCTATAGCCTTTTGTTCTCTATTCTGCACAGAATTAGAAAAAAAAAAGAATGGTAACTGAAGAAGATTCACTGTGCTGGAAACAGCAAACCCATATGTGCTCACAGACAAAAACATTTCAAAGCATGGAAAGACCCATAGTTTAGTCACTAACCTCCTAAGCCAGGCAATCAATGCAATATTCTGTACCCAAGTGGGTTTAAAACAATCAAAGTGCTCAGGAACACACATTTTGCTTCTTAATTTTATTGCATTTTATCAGTTTAGTGTGTGTGTGTGTGTATGTGTGCATGTGCTCAGGCATGCATGCACAATACATCTGGATGAATGCATGCTACGGCACATACGTGTGTAAAGATCAAAAAAAAACCCATAGTGGTCATTTCTCTCCTTCTACCATGTGTGGTCTAAAGAATTTTGAGGTTTTGGGAAGATATGATGCATTTCTTTCTTTTTATAAGTTTGTGTGCACACATGTGCTCATGTATGTGCATGGGTGTTTCTCCATGAGGGAGTTTGGCCCAGGGATTCGAACTCATGTCATCAGGCTTGGCTGAAACTTCATGCAGGCTAGGCTTCTTTCTCAACAAATGTAAGCACAACTTATGCACTTAAACAGCATCATAAAGTGTATATTTTATTCTCCATAAACAACTTGGTTTATTAAGTGACAAGAATTAAAAGAAAGTGGAACAAGCTTGAGAGCTGGCTCATGGGTTAAGAACACTCACTGCTCTTTCAGAAAATGGATCCTGTCCCTTACATACACTGCATGGCTCATAAGCATTTATAATTCTGATTCCAGAGAATCTGATGCCAGGTGAGTCCATGCAAGCATTCTGCACCCACATGCATGTGGACAAAGCGCTCACACACGTGAAACATATTTTTCAAAGGGAAGAAAAAATGCAAACTTGAATTCAGAAATTTGGATAGAAAAATTTCACCTCTGTTTTAAAATGAGGTAGAACAATAGAAGACATTTTACCAATAAGGTTTTACCTGAAAAGATTTTGAGATGATTCTTGCTTATTAGGGGCATCTCAGTTAAGTGCAGAGGGTGCTGTTTGTTTGACAAAAGCTGGGGCTGAGCCTTTTGAGAGGAAGTTGTGAAAGGGTTTTAACAGGTAAATTCCAGTATGTGTTCATGTCATTGCAGTGTGAAGGGTTTTCAATATAACACTTCTTTCTCCCTTTAAAATGTACTCACTCACTCACTCTGTATGCTTGTCTGCCTGGTCTGGCTGGCTACCTGGAGAATACATATAGAGGTCAGAGGACAATGCGCTGGAGTCAGGTTCTCCTTCCTCCATGTGCATGCCAAGGATGTGCAGGTCATCAGCCCCAGCAGGAAACACCTCCCATCCCCTACTGAGCCATGCTGCAAATTATCACTCTCCCCTTATAATGGATGAGTTAGTCCTTTGTTTTCAAGTTGAATGTGGTCTCCATTACGTAATTTCTTTTCATCGGATGAAGATTGTTTAATAGTGCCATTAGGATATCCGCTATACACCTATCGTGTTACTGCTAGTAGAGCTGCATTACAGTAGAAGAAAATACCCTGTTTTATATCCCTGAAGAGTGTCGCAGCAGAAAATAGATCAAGAGTATGCCTTATGGGTTTCGCAACAGTTGTTTTTTTCCCAGCTTCACTATCATGAGTGTCATTTTTGTAACTAAACTGTCCATAGTTCTATCACAAAAGAAAAAAATAATAACTAAGTGTACTGGGAAGGAAGGCTCATCTTAGCCCTAGAGCTTTCACTGGCTTCTGGAGAAGACACTTATTTTGTGGTGATCTCAGTACCCGTCTTTCTACAATCATTGTCACTAACTCACAGAAAACTAAATGATCTTATACAAGAATTTGGGCAAATATACATCATGGTTTCAAAACAAAGGGTTGGACATACCAGTTATATTTTTCTCTCATTAGGACTGGGTAGAAGCTTCTATCAGTATAGTACCTGTTGTGTGCGCATGAGCTTATTCCCAAGAACCCACACAAGAATCTAGGCATGGTTGAATCATATTTGTGATCCCAGTTTCAGGGAAGAATAAATGGAGGTTTCCAGAACTCAATCACCAGACACCCTGGCCTACTTGATTAGCTCCAGGCTATCAAGATAAATCTTGTCTCAAAAAATAATATGGATGACTCCTGAGCTCCTGAGCAACAACAGGTAAATTGAACTCTGGTCTCTGTGCAAATTTCTGTACACATGTGCATCACCTTCTACTACACAAATCCTTCATATAGAAATATCCATGCAAATACATGAACACACGTGTGCATACAACTTTACAAAATGAAAGGTATGCATTGTATCTTCCCAAAGCCCCATGAATTCTAGAGTCTTCTGAAATAAACAACACTGTATCTTCTCATATTCCACTGCCTGCTGGAATAAATTTATCCAGAGAAATCCATATTTGCCTGTGGCTTATTGAAAGTTAAACTATTTTCTTAAACTTGAGAGTTTATTTCTGTAAAAGTTTTAAATATTCTAGTGTCTAGGGTATAGAATGTCATTGAATATCAAGCTTATTTATGCAACCACAGATGGGTTTCTTTTGTTATTTCAATTTCTGAGACTACAGAAATTGTTACTCAATGAACCAGAAAAATCAGTGATGGTTTTCAATGCTTTGCTTGACAGAGATATTTTAAAAGTCTCCAAAGGAAATAGTGAAAAAAACAGCAGAAACAAGTATCCATCTTAGACATCAGTGAAATTTCTAGAAGTTACAGTTACCTTAATGTAAAACAGCAGTTCCACAAAATCTATAAAACTAAAATTGCATGCTATGCACTGGTTACAAACATATCACACATGACAGATTGTTTATATTTTTAAAAATAAAGGAAAGACAGAGGAATATCTCTGTGAAAGGTATGGTTTGGTCAACAGATGCTGAAAAGTCACAAATAAAAACCATTGCTCAACAGGAGCTTGTAGAGCTCAGGTTGATCTTCATGCTTTTCCTGACTCCCTTGGACCCTACCTGATACATGGCCCTTTATTTGCATGAGCAGTAAGCCTTAGGGGTGTTTAGCCTTTAGTTGAAACTTTAAATATGGGTTCGTTGGCTAGAGAGGGCAGTAAACAGAGAAAACACTCACCAGGATAAAAACTGCATAGTTTAAGAGGAGCTTTAATGGTGTATGCTTGAAAGAAAGAAAATCCTTCCAGAGACTCAGAAGAGGGGAGTCTCAATGTGTGGAAAATATCAGGAACCTCTTTCTATCCTGTTTCTGTGTATGGTTCATGTGTGTTTGCTGTATGAATCTGCATGCAGATGTGCCTTGCTGGCCAGAGAAAGATGGCAGTTGTCTAGCTCTCTAGCTCTCCATTTTGTTCTTTTGACACAGGGTCTCCTATTTACCCTGGAACAAGGCTGACTGCCACCAAGCCCTGGTGAGGAGTCTTAAGTGCACATGTGGGCTTTTTAGATGGGAGTCAGATATGTGACCGCAGGTCCTTGTGTTTGTGCAGAAGGTACTCTTGAACAGTGGACTATCTTCCCAGTCTTATGGACTCTCAAATGGAAATATAAGTACATGTATTTAAGATCACCAAGTATATAGGAAAGAAAAAATCAAAGAACATAATCTAATGGATGAACCATGCAAATACATGATAAAATAGTGGGTATTAAGAAACATGAGTTCACAGTCAGCATTTCTACAGAGACAGAGGACATTACATCAGAAACAAAAATACATTGCATTGTAAAAGAATCTCAAATACATCGTTGCTACATGAAAACTATACCAAAGGAGGAAAAATAATGAACAGACTGAAAGGAAGCCAAAGATTGACTAAAGAACATCCCATAGGACTCATCCAAAAATATACAAGCAAAATATTTAAATTACTCAATGATGAAAGTCTACAATGCATTAGACACATTTAACACAGGAATCCTTATCTTAAGGTAAGCTAGTATGTACAAACACACACATATATATAAATATATATATATATATATAATCAGTGGCTTAATGAGGTACTTCTTGTTCAAATATACTGGGCTATGTAGTGTGCTCTCTTAGCAGGTCAGTACGCCTTCTGTGTCTTTCTGAGGATAGGGTGGCAGCGGCTGGCTTGTATGTTGAAATTTCTCTGTACATCCCATCAGCCTAGAGGAGTGAAGACTTCCCCCAAGGAGGTTGAACAGGGCTTTCATGGCAGGGGACATTCCAGTTACAGTACAACAAGTCTTTGCTGCTCAGCTTCACTGTGGAGCAAACTTACTTCCACACCCACACCCATGTTACCCAGGAAGAAATCCTACTTAAAAATATTGCTCTCTACTGTTGTATTTGCAAAGGAGAAGGAAAATATGGTGAAGCATTTAATATTATCTTTAATCATTAAAAAAATTAAAAAGTCTTACTGAAAAATATCCCTTGAGTATATATGATATTGTATCAAAATCAAAATAAATGTAAGTAAAATTTCAGAACGTGCTGAAATAGAAAACATTTACTAAATACAAAAGTAAAAAAATATCATTTGTGAATGTCTATAGGAAAAAACTGTCAAGCTAAAATTCTACACCAAAACAAAATGGAATTCATGAGGGAGAACAAATTCACAGCAATTTCAGAAGAGGAAGAATTTAGAAATGCTGTTTACATACATTTTATGAATTAATTGCCAGTGAGTATAGTTCAGAGAAACTGGGGGAAAAAGGAAAAAGCATAAAAGAAACTGTCAATTAAATGATAAATAGGAATGTGAAATGTGCTGCGTAGCAATTTCCCACAGATTGAAGTAACACCTCCAAGAAGGAGGGGCATGCTCATGAGACCCAGGAGGTAAGCACACTTAGTGCCTGTGGGAACTGAAACATATGGATTCTCCTGGGACTGTCTCCAACTTTATGGAAGCAGTACACACTGGGCAAAGAGACTGACCAGCAGAGCTGCTGAGAGGAGAGTCTCAGATCTGTGCAACTGCCTCTCTGTCCTCCTGAGAATCTCAGGACAGCAAGTTTCCTGAGTTGTTGTCTGTCCCTCCATCCTGTTCAGGTCGGTTTTCAGTGATACACCTTTCTTTGTGTCACCTGCACTCCAGTAAGTAACCCCAAGAAACTCATGGATTCACCAAGTTGGGCTGTGGTATAGTCATTACCTTAAATCACTGTGCATTCCCAATGGGTGTGGCCTGTCTCCTCAGAAATAGTATCAAGCAGCACTATAATGCTAAAATGCAAAGCTGAATAACCTTGTGAGAATTGAAGGTATGAGTGATAAGGAGAAGAAGACACGTCCTATGGGATAATTGAACAAAAGAGATTACATTTAACCAGAAACATTAAATTGTTGGTGCAATGTGTCATAACAGTCCTGTAAGTCGTTAAGAAGACAGTGTATAAAATAATTAAGAAGACAGTATATAAAATAAGACTTCATGACTAACGGAGGTTCAGGATGCCATTAGGATGCATCTCCATTAAGTCACAGACACGAAGAAATAAAATCATAAGTCACCCTGTTTTTTGTAAATAGGGTTTTTTCCTGACAGGAGATGAATCAATAGAACCAAATACATGGGCATAACTAAGGGCTGGGGAGATGGCTCACCAGTTAAGTGTGTGTGTTGCTCTTGCAGAGGACCTTAGTTCCATGTCCAGAACCCACATAAGGCAGGTCATACAACCTGCTATAACTCTAGCTCCAGGGTTCTGACACCCTCATCTGGCTTCCAAAGGCACTGAATTCACATGTACATACCTACACATAGAGATGCACATGTACACACAATTAAAAATAAAATAAAGAAAGCACATCTAAGTTTTCAGACCCCAAACAATGTCATTTGGGAAAGAAAGAGAAGCAAGCCAACAAATAAACAGTAACAATAATAACAAAATAACCAGGTTCTCAAACTTTACAATGTTTTTAAAACAAGAGAAAAAATGCAGACATTATAAAGAATAGATAAAATTTTATTGAAAATATTATTTGAATGTTTAAAAAAAGCACCTGTTACACAAACATGAAGAGCAGAGTTCAATACTCAGTATCCACAATAGTAGCTGTGAGCTCACCACTGAGGTCATCCAAGGGGGTCCCCTATTGCTTTTTGTCTGAGTATGTGAGCTCCAGGGTCACTGAGAGACCTTGTCTTGGAAATACAAAGTGGAAGGCAATAAAGGGAGACATTGGATGTCAACCTTTGACTGCTACATGCATGTGCACATGCTTGCACATACCAAATGGACACTCATGTACATGCACACACACAAAATGACATATTTAATACATAATTTACCATTAGGAAAAACTCTCTTGGTACAAATGGGGAACCCCTGATGAGAAAATAAAAGAATGCTAGAACATACTTAGGTCATAGGATAGGAATTTTGGTCTGTGTTTTCTTTTTCTATTTTTTTGGCATCTACTTTTTTATTTTTTGAACTTGGTAGAAAATGAGAATCTGAGTTGAAAAACAGTTTACATTTTTCTGCAGCTTTTACAAATCTGATCATCTAATAATCCTTCATTAAGAAAAGCC
Organism: Ellobius talpinus; assembly: GCA_001685095.1. Classification (NCBI taxonomy): domain Eukaryota; kingdom Metazoa; phylum Chordata; class Mammalia; order Rodentia; family Cricetidae; genus Ellobius; species Ellobius talpinus. The sequence goes on from LOJH01024880.1 coordinate 12,641, forward strand.
AATTCAAGTTTAAAATAACTTTATAATCTCTGGAGAAAAATCTCCAAGTTTTACATAATTCAAAAATTAATTTCTCTTATCTTGACCCAAAATCTGTACAGATCAAGATGTCTCCCCAAAAGTTAGCTCCCTTTTAAGAAATCCTTGTCTACAGTTGGTTCTCCAAACCCTTTGCAAAGTTCTGGGTTTGCACCCTTTTTGACAGAAACTACAAAAACATGCTCAGGATGGCTGGGGCAGAGCAGGCACCAAAAGAGTTACAGTCAGCAGGGAGTGGAAACCAGTTCTCAGTACAGTAGAAGCGCTTTTCAGAATGCAACACAGTAGCATTACAAAGGACTCTGCAGTGGCCAGCTCTTCCACTATAATTGAGCCATCGAATACCTGGTATTTTTGCTTCTGACCTCCATGACCCTAACATGACTTTTCCTCAAAAGAACTGAAACTCCTCTTTAAGTTGTCCTGCTCTGCTGATATTCAAAGAGTGATTTCATTTCTTTTTCCCTTATTTTTAATTACTTTCATTGTGCTATATGATTTTCTCCGCTCCCCTCCCTTTTTACCCTCTCCCATGATCTCCACACTCCCAATTTACTCAGGAGATCTTGTCTTTTTCTACTTCCCAACAGATTAGATCCATGTATGTCTCTCTTAGGGTCCTCTTTGTTGTCTAGATTCTCTAGGATTGTGAATTGTAGGCTGGTTTTTCTTTGCTTTATATCTAAAAGCCGCTTATGAGTGAGGACATATTATATTTGACTTTCTGGGTCTAGGTTACCTCAATCAATAGGATGTTTTCTAAAAATGATATCTTGAAATTTGCGGACAAATGGATGGAACTTGAAATTTGGTCTATGTTTTCCGTCATTACAGGGCAAACATGTCTTTGTAATTTTTGATTTGTGCATTATGAGTTTAGCATGTGTCTAATTTGCACCTGCTTAGGCTGGTATGGAAATGAAATCCTTGATGCAGAAGTCTGCAGCTGCTAAATGTCTGTATTTCAAATGATGAATTTTCCTTTTATTTTTTAAATTAAATAATTATGCTTAATTTACCATTTAAATGTGTGCACATCAGCTGTCTTAGTATACTCAGAAGCTTTTGCAGACATCATCACTATCCAATTTCAGAATCTATTCAGCCCCTAAAATTTCCATTAGCTTAGTACCAACACATGTGGTTTCAGACCATGACAATTGCAGCATACTTTCATTCCTATAAATCTGTCTGTTCTAGATAAGATAAGAGGGATAGGACAATGTATGGACTTTGGGCAGACAAGCTTATAGAATTTATTTCCCACTGCTTACTTTGTTTTATTTTAAATTTAATTTAATTGATTAGGTAATTTAATCACAACTGTCTCTGTGTGGACAGGTAGGGATGGGAGGCCAGAAGAGGGTGTCTTAACTCTGGAGCTGGAGTTGAGGCTGTCTGTGAGTTACCTGACCTGAATACTGAAAACTGAACTGAGATCTATGAGTCACATGTACTGCACTCTTAGTTATAGAACTGTCTCTCCTGTACCCATTTAAAATTCACACACACATGTGCACACACAAAAACACTCACACATGTGCACACACAAACACACACACACCACACAGAGCATGGTGATTTAACATATGCATGCACACATGATGTGCAATGGCTAAATTATAGTGCCTGTAATCAGATCTTTGGATTTCAATTTTATGATGTTGTGATATAAGTATAGCTATATTTACAGGTGATTAGTCATGTAACCTAAATTTGGTGTTGAACTATTCCCCCTATCTCTCAATGTCCTGCTCACTCAGTTAGGATGAAATAGGCACAAGACCAGTTTTAGAGATGGCTCAGAGGTTAAGAGAGCTTGCTGCTCTTGCAGAGGATCTGTGTTGGTTTTCTAGCAATCAAGTTGGCTCTTTGCAATCCCATGACATCAGTTTCAGGGCATCTAATGCCTGTGAGTACTACATGTGTACAGTGCACATATAGGTAAACAGGTATATATGCCAACAAATAAATAAAACTAAATAAATTTCAAGTAAAAAAATAGGTAAAGGGGGAGCGATGATGTCTTTGAATGTTGCTAATCTTTCTGCTTAAAGCTCTGTGAAATTCAGCAGAGAAAGTTTTCAAAGAAAAGCAAACATGCTGCCTCTCTCTCTTTGTCTCTCTCTCTCTGTCTTTTTTCTCTGTATATATTACCAATATATATTGTATATATTTTCTCTGTATATATTTCCAAGAACAATGGCTTCCTGTGCCCTCATTTTAAATGCTATACCCACGACTCTTCATATTTTTCAGATCATTTTGTGTAAAGACCTTATGGTAATAATTCCTTCTGTGAAATCTTATCACAATACAACCCTAAAGTCTATGGCATGGAATGTCATAGTCATTTTGCCGTTGGTCAGTCTGAAATAGAATCTTGATATGAATTTTATGTGTCCATTATCACCCTCTTTAACTAAAACATTCAATTTAGTAAATTGAATATTACCAGAAGGTTCTATTGCATAATCTTTGTGAATACTATAAGACACAGAAAGTAAACACTTTTAAATATTCCATAATAAGACAAATGCATATCACACACACACACGCAAACACAGGTTTGGAGGGTAATATACTATAATATAAAACATGTTGGTTGAGACAAATTTTATTTGTAATGATAATCAGCTATTCACTCATGTCACAATTATTCAAGTAAGCCTAGCAATATTAATATTATGCATATTAGTATTTATGGTAACTCACTCTTAAATTGCCTTGAAAGTGAAGCTGATACTGTTTTGTCTGATGTGACTAACACTGCTTAGTTAGTGGGCAACATGAAGACAATAAACTGTATTTTCTCCTTCACCTGTTTGAAAGACCAGGAACTGAAGTAATGATTCCCTGAGAAGCAGCAGATTTTTCTCCTGTTGTGAGAGAAAATTTCTGTATGTTGTGAAGATGTCTCTTTTCCAAGGTGGTTTAATAAAGAACTTTCTTGCTTGCTTATTTGCTTGCTTGCTTTCCCACTCTCTTGCTTTATTTATTTATTTTATTTCTGTTTTTTGAGGCAGTGTTTCTCTGTAGCTTTGGAGCCTGTCTTGGAACTATCTCTTGTAGACCAGGATGACAGCATAAACTCATAAAGATCTGCCTGCCTCTGCCTCCCGAGTGCTGTGCCACCACCACCTGGCTAAGAACTTTAATTTAATAAAGAACTGTTGTTAAACTTATTGGTTTATCAAAAAACTGAATGGCCAATAACTAGACAGGAAAGACTAGGAGAGACTACTGGAGAAAGAGAGAAACTCAGGATGAATCTTAGCACATGAAGATGCCAGCAAAACACAGAGCAAATCATCCTATAGAACAGAAAAGAGGTTTAAAAAACCCATGTGGGAGAATCTAGATTAACAGGAGCAGGTTAATTTAAATTATAAGACCTAGTTGGGAACAAGCCTCAGCTAAGGTCAAGCTTTCATAATTAATGAGTTTCCATGTCATATTTGTGAGCTGGTGGTCCAAGAAAGTTCAACAAAATTGCTGACTACATTTTCCCATGCTTTTTTGGTTTTATTCCGAGGAGACGCATATGCAATGGAAGACTAATACAATGAAGAATTGTTGTTAGGTAGCCTATCAGAAAACAAACCAGCGCTGAACTGGTCAAAGTCCTTTTCTTCAAAAACAAAAGAACTGAGAAATTTAAAATATAAATTTTATCTATATAGCATGTGTGTACATATACATGTTATGCATGTCTTATAGCTATGTCATCTAGATATAATTTGCATATAAAATATTAACATCCATCTATAAAATAAAAAAAACTATATAATACAGTGTGTATTATGACATATATGAAAAGTGTATGATATATGCATTTGTGTGTGATTGAATATTATTTTGAAATATTTATATACATATATGGAATGGTTAGATTAAATATCAAATAGTGCTTTTAAAACTCTTTTTTCTGTCATCTCTGTACATCTCTCTTTATTGCCAAATAACAATTATATCAATTATGTGTAATTAAATTATTTTCAATGCCCACAACACTCAAACTAATTAAAAAGACATTTTCCCCTCTGGTTTGCTATGAAAACAAAGCCCGCTTCAGTAAACTATCACATGCCCAGCCATCCAAAAACCACATTAAAATTCAAATGCTCATACAAAGTGTCAGCTCTCATCAACAGATTGCATTTGGAAATAAGGCAATACATATCCATTTAGGTGATGAGCACGAGCTACATGAAGGGGAAACAATGTAACTGTGAGCTCACAGACCGTGGAAATAGGCCATGTTTGTACAAGTGTCATATTGGTTAACATATAATTGGATTGTTCATTAGATTGCATAAAAGAGAGAACAGTTGAAGATCAAGAATTAAAGAAGTTATATGTTACCACTCAGGAAAATGCTCTTTAAGACCTTTCTCCTTGACCCCATTGCTACTCTAAAATCCATCAGCAGGAACTATATGTTTACTTGCAGCGTCTATGGCTTATTCTGTTCTGATTAAGAAAATCAAGTACTCAGACTCCAAAATATCCAAATAACTACTTAGTCATAAATGCTGCATAGTTTTCTTTCTTTTGTGCCCACAAATATTTCCTGAATTTTATTTCTCCTTCCTATTTCTCAGATCAGAAGCTCTGAGTTTTGAGGTGTTAAGTAGCATGGACCAAAGATTTTTTAACAAGCACATAGTCTTTTTCTATGCTAAAATGACCATGTTTCTGCTTTCACACTTGTTTGTTCTGGAGACAAGAGAGGTTGTTGAATCTTATGTAGCCCAAAAAATGAAGAGAGAGGAAGAAAAGATAGAGGAGCAAGGGTGACGGTTATTCTGACTACATCTTAACTAAACTTGACTACATCTGAAATTAACTAAAACCCAAATGGCTGGTTAGACCTGTGCAGGATATTTCTTAAGTAAACTATTTGAAGTGGGAAGACAAACTTTTAATCTAGATCTTTTGAATTCCTGTTTTTCTTGCCTCCACATTCCATTCTGCTATTACAGAAAAGAACTACCATGTTCAGTTTTATTCTCTTCTCTTTCTCCCACTCATTTCAGCAGTATATAACACTTAAAAAACACACAGGGAATTTTTAATTTAGTTGTAGATGAGGTTGGTGAAGAATAGCAACCAGTGCAGAGTCTCTAACTTTTCTTCATAGAAAATAATGAATGTGCATGAAACAAATAACAATTAAAATGGTAATGAGAATGCATTAGTGTGAAATAAATAAAAGCCAAAGCCAGGTTAGTGAATAAAGTACTGTGTCTACTGCAGAGAGCCAGGCTGGTTTTCATCATGAGATATGAGGATCTGCATTGCTTATGATACAAAAAAATATTACCACAAAGTTACCGGGAGTAGCATTTTATCTTCCAGTTCAGCAGGTCTGAAGTCTCCAACAGTCTCACTGAGATAAAAAGGAGGCATCTTGAGGACTGTGTTCCCATCTGCACATGTAGGTCTGATTCCTCATTCTTTTGGGGCCTTGAATGTGGCTCACTTTGCTTGGCTCACAAGACCTTCTAACCAGAAGGCCACCTCAAGGAGATTAGGTCCTTTCCAAACATTACACTTACTTCCTTTTCTACTGTTAGGTATTACGGTTTAGACTGGGCCAATGTAGAAAATCCAGAATAAACAACTCTGAGCTAGAACTTTGTCTACAAGGCCTTTTAAAAGCTTTAGAGGTTAAGGTATGAACATGACCGGGAGAGGGGTCATACACTACTAGCCAAATAAAATCTATTATGTCTAAGAAAGGCCCTAATTAAAAGAAATCCTCTTAGTGATTTCAAAACAATAACAAATTCTGATTTCTTTAAATAATCCCTTTAAAAATAAAGTATAACATATAGTAGTGGTTACTAGAGGCTGAGAAGGTGAGGGAAGGGCCAAAAGAGGATGGAAATAGGAAAAGGGTGCAATTGGGAAGGAGAAGCAACTTCTGATGTTCTACAGCACAGTTGGGGACCAACAGGTGACAATATTTAGTTATGTATTTCAAAATGGCTTATAAAGACCATTTGCAATACTCCCAGCATAAGGAAATGGTAAATGTTTAAATAGACAGAGGTGCCAATTATCCACAGTGTATGTGTGTGTGTTAAACATTATAATGAACCCATAATTACATGTAGTGATGTAGCCATTAGAAATAAGTTAAAGCAAGTGCATTAGCACATGCTTGCAGTCATGGACCCAGAAAACCAAGGTAAGAAGATTTCAAAAGTGAAAGTTGCTTCCTTGCTCATGTTCTCCCTCCTGCTCCTCATATGGACCTTGGGAGCTCAGT